>OY731400.1:49652639-49947457 GCA_963425845.1 Sphenostylis stenocarpa
TGTACCATACATTTGATAGATTCCGAAAAAGTAGCATTGAAAGGAATTAGGCATAATAATATATATTTGATTGATTTGGATTGTATACATGATACTAATATAACATGCTTAGTTGGTAAGGAAGAGAACTCATGGTTATGGCATAAGAGAGCGGCTCATATAAATATGCATCAATTAAACAAATTAATTTCAAAGGACTTAGTTGTTGGTTTGCCTAAGTTAAAATTTGAAAAAGATAGGTTATGTGATGCATGTCAAAAAGGTAAACAAGTAAAATCATCATTTAAATCAAAGAATGTTATTTCCACATCAAAACCTTTAGAATTATTACATTTAGATTTATTCGGTCCTTCTAGGATAAAAAGTTTTGGTGGAAATTATTATGCTCTTGTGATTGTTAATGACTTTTCTAGATATACTTGGACATTTTTCTTAACATTGAAAAGTGAAGCTTTTAAGGTCTTTAGGAAGTTTGTAAAGCAAATTCAAAATGAAAAAGAATTAAGAATTAAAGTTTTAAGAAGTGACCACGGTGGTGAGTTTCAAAATGAATGGTTTGAAAATTATTGTGAGGAAAATGGAATATTGCATAATTTTTCTGCACCTAGGACTCCCCAACAAAATGGTGTAGTTGAAAGGAAAAATAGGTCACTAGAGGAACTTGTTAAATGAATCAAATGTTCCTAAATACTTTTGGGTTGATGCTGTGAGTACTGCATGTTATGTTTTAAATATGATGCTTATTAGGCCAATTATAAAATCAACTCCTTATGAATTATTAAATGGTAGAAAGCCTACTGTTTCTCATTTGAAAATATTTGGATGTAAATGCTTTGTGTTAAATAATGGAAAGGACAACTTAGGAAAATTTGACTCAAAAGCCGATGAGGGCATTTTCTTAGGTTATTTAAGGTTATTCACTAACTAGCAAAACATATAGAGTGTTTAATAGAAGAACTTTAAATATTGAAGAATATGTACATGTTACTTTTGATGAAATTGTAGACCTTGGGGAAATCCTCTTGAGTCAAATAAAGAACTTGCAGGTGATGATGAGTACATAAGAGAGGCTCTTGATGAATTTTATTTTGAAGAAAACGAGCCTTCTCAACCAACTGAATTAGCAAAAGAATGGCAATCACCAAGAGGACTTTCAATGGACAATATTATTGGTGATATCTCAAAAGGGGTAAGAACTAGAAATATGACTAATTTCTGTATGTCTGTAGCTTTTGTTTCATAGATAGAACCCAAAAATGTTGAGGAAGCGCTTAAAGATGACCAATGGTGCATAGCAATGCAAGAAGAACTCAATCAATTTGAAAGGAATCAAGTCTGGGAATTAATCCCAAGAGAAGAATCACATCAAGTAATTGGAACTAAATGGGTATTTAGAAACAAACTTGATGAAGATGGAAATATAACAAAGAATAAAGCCAGACTTGTTGCCAAAGGTTATTGTCAGGAGGAAGGTATTGATTATGATGAAACTTATGCTCCTGTTGCCAGGTTAGAGGCTATACGCCTTGTCGCCGCCGTCCCCTTCCGACGTCTGAGGACGTCTCGAACGTTTATGCGAGTGGTCGCGAAAAGATGGTTTAGACTCGCGTATTTGTTTTAAAATGTGTTCATTGCTTCCGAGGTGTTTGACAATTGAATTATCCTCTAATAAAAGCAAGGTTTTCGAAAAGGGGTTCTTATGGAGTCGCCACCAATGTTTTGACCATAAACATTGGAAAAGGATAAAAGGCATTGATTTTAATGAAAACCAAACTTGGCCATTATAACCAGAGTTAGGTAAGGGAGTTAGTTACGTGTGGGGAAGGTGTTAGCACCCCACAACGCCCCTTTCGGGTTCCCTATGACAGATCAATTCGTTTAAAGAGAAGACTTCGAGAAATTACGCGATTACCCTATTTTATTGCATAATATTGAAATGGCTATCTACATAATTTTATTCTACATGACGTAATAAATAAAGCTAAATAAAACAATAAATAAAACAATAAAAGAGAAGGGAATTGAAAAGAACCTCCGTAGCAAGCTTTATATTGAGAATCTCGAACTGTGAGGATGCGTTTTGGCAACCCCTCTTTCTACACAGACTCTCCTCACCAATACAAGATCGACTCCACTAAAAATTTAAAGAAGAATCAAATGCCGGAATATAATTCCTTAACCGATTGTTACCTATTTAAGGCAATCGGAAAGATCATTCGAGAGAGGGAGAGAAGTAGACGAGTGCTCTAAGTTTTCTAAGTGTTTCAGAGCTCTCTGGAGTGTCTGTTCTTGAAAAAGTGGCAAATGAGCCTCCTATTTATAGTTTTCGCAGCTGACGCACCTTGGGACCACCGTCTGGGTTGGGACGGCCGTCTGGACTGGGATGGCCGTCCCAAATGTCATTTTTACACAGGGCGAGACCACCAGGGGACCTGGGACGGCCGTCCCACTTGAAATTAGCCTTGGGACGGCCGTCCCAACTTCGGGACGCGTGTCCCACTTGAATTTGGGAGGTTGGGACGGCCGTCCCAAGTTGGGACGGCCGTCTCGACCTGTTTTGGTCAGTTTTCGCGTTTTGGGACCCCCGGGAAGCTTTCCTTTCTTTTTTTGGACGTCGTTTGATGCCGATGTGCGTCCTTTGAAGCTTTATCTTCATATAGGGAGTCTTCTTGGCCTTCATTAAGATGCCGGGCGAGCTTTATCTTCGTGTAGGAAGTCTCTTTAGTCTTTATTGTGTGGATGGGTGAGTTTCGTCTTGTTGCAGGAGGTCCTTCTCGGTTTTGGGAAACCGGATGAACTCCATCTTCGGGTGAAGTTCCTCTAGCTTTTATTTTGAGAGGCCGGGCAAAATTAGGGGTCTACACGCCTACTTCTCGCTTATGCATCATTGATGAAATTTAAATTATATCAAATGGATGTTAAAAGTGCATTTTTGAATGGGTTTATTAAAGAAGAAGTATATGTGGAGCAACCCCCTGGATTTGAAGATTTTAGTTATCCTAATCATATTTTTAAATTGAAGAAAGCTTTATATGGTTTGAAACAAGTACCTAGGTCTAGGTATGAAAGATTAAGTAGTTTTCTAACTTCAATTGATTTTTCTAGAGGAAAAATTGATTCTACTTTGTTTATAAAGAAAGTAAAAGAAGATATCTTATTAGTTCAAGTATATGTTGATGGTATCATTTTTGGATCAACTGATAATTCTTTGTGTGTAGAATTTGCTAAGATAATGCAGGGAGAATTTGAAATGTCTATGATGGGAGAATTAACGTTCTTCCTTGGACTTCAAATCAAACAACTTAAAGATGACATTTTTTTCTCTCAAACCAAATACTGCAAAGAGATTCTCAAGAAATTTGGAATGGACACTTCAAAGGAAGCTAACACACCCATGGGAACTTCATGCTATTTAGACAAGGATGAATCAGGTTTGGAAATTAATCAATCTATGTATAGAGGTATGATAGGTTCATTGTTATACTTAACTGCAAGTAGACCTGATATTATGCATTATGTTTGTGTGTGTGCTAGATTTCAAGCATGTCCAAAAGAATCTCATTTAACTGCAGTAAAAAGAATTTTAAAATATTTAAAAGGAACTACAGGTTTTGGTTTATGGTATCCATCTGAAGCTTCTCCTTGCTTAATAGGTTATTCTGATGCTGATTATGGTGGATGCAAAATAGATAGAAAGAGTACTAGTGAAACTTATCATTTGTTAGGATCATTAGTAGTATCTTGGCATTCTAAGAAACAGACATGTGTTGCTTTATCTACCACTGAAGCTAAATATATTGCAGTTGGTAATTGTTGTGCTCAAATTTTGTGGATGAAACAACAATTAGAAGATTATAGTATATTTCTAAGTGATATTCCATTGATGTGTGATAATACAAGTGCAATAAATCTTACTAAGAATCCAGTAATGCACTCTAGAACTAAGCATATAAAGATTAGACATCACTTAAGAGATCATATTAGCAAAGGAAACTGTAAAATTGAATATGTCGATACAAAGCATCAATTAGCGGATATTTTTACTAAACCTCTTCCCAAGGATAGATTCTATGGTCTTAGAAGAGACTTAGGAATATTAGAAATAGCTTAAATTTTGCTTAATTAAATAGTTTTTGGATGGTTGTAATGTTATAATCAATTAAGTAGGGTATTAATAGATTATCATGTGTCTAAACCTCAAAAATTTGATGATCTCTCTGAAATAATCGATTATTTGAAGTAATAATCGATTATCTGCACCTAAATGTCCAAAATATGAAGTTACTCTCTGGATTAATCGATTATTTCAAGTTTTAATTGATTAACTACTGATTTAATCGATTAACAGGTTGATTTAATCGATTAAATGGGTATGTTATTGGTTTAATCGATTATTTCAAGTTTTAATCGATTAAACTGGGTAGTTTTTGTGAACTAGCCGTTTTCAATGGCTCTTTTGGCTCTTCTTCACTTCCCCACACCTCAAATTCTTGAATCCAATCATTCTAGCATCATTCAAGCCTCCTTGCCTTCTCTTAACCTCACTTGTTTTCCAAAACTCTCTTGTTTTTCTTCTAATCCTAAAATGGCCTCATCTTCTCATGCTAAAATTCCCACTAGAAGAAGATCTGCTCCTGCCACTCATCCCCGTCCTAATTCTGTCGAAGGATGGATCTCCGATGATGAGGGTCGACAGGAATTTCTCACCTTTTGGAAGGAAAGAGGTATAATTACTCCAAAATTCATTATTAGTGATCAATTCATAAATAGAGGATTCAATTTTCTGAACCTTCTTGAAATTCAAGGAGTCCTCCCTTTTATCCAAATGCAAGGTACGTACTACCCTGATTTAGTTAGGGTATTTTATTCTTGTTTCAAATTTAGGGATCAAGTAGCAACTTCTCGTGTCAAGGGTGTAACTATCATCCTTGATGATGACATATGGGAAAACGTTGCACATTTTCCTATAAGAGATGATGCAATTAACATTTTTGTGGAGTTAGACGATTTTGACAGAATTATGGCTTATTGGTCTTTTCTCCGCAACCCCTCCATGGAGATTGGGCGTCTTCTTCTAGCTGGCCCATTAAAGAAGGAGGAACGTCTGCTTCTGCATCTACTTGTCTGGATCTTATGTCCCCGGGCAACCAACCATGCCCAATGCTCATCCATAGATCTTCGTATTATTCATGCAATCATGAATAATGAACCAATCGATTGGGGCAGCCTTGTCACAATGACCATGCTGAAGGCGAAACGTCATCCTACTTTTAAAATTCCCTATGCTCTTCTTATCTCTCGCATTTTAGAGTATAAAGGAGTGAATGTTGAAGGGGAACAAAAGGTAAGAACCACAAACTTAAATTGAATGCTTGATAATACGCTGACTCAACTTCAAATGGTTTGAGTCAATGACATTTATGTTCACAAAGACGACGTTCCCAACAATGATGACAATGCTGAAGATTCTTACGAAGAGATGCCTCTTGCTGCTGAGTTTCCCTCTGAACATATTCATCATTCTGGAACATCTTCTTCTGCCCCTCCTGAAACCCGACAATCTATGGAAGAGATGTTAGTTGATATGAATCAAAGAATGCAGGCATTCTTCACCCTTTCTAAAGTACGGCATGAGGAAATCATTCGATGTATCTCTGATGTAGATGATAGGGTCTGTAATCTAGAGGATAGGTTTGACACTCATTTTAATAGCGATGCCAGTGAAGAGTTTTGATCTCTTCCACATATATCTTTGTTTGTAATGACTTTACTTTATGAAATAAAATTGGTATTTTCTTTGCTTTGTTTGAGGGGGAGTTATTTTTTACTTATGCATCTATTGAGGGGGAGCTTTCAATTTTTGATCATAATCAAAATATGGGGAGAAATTTATTTAGAGCCTCTTATTATGTTTATTAAATATTATCAGGTATGTTTAATGTTGTTGTTAGTGTGTCAGATAAAACAGGTCATTACAGAGCTTTAAAAGAAATTTTGATCATCATCAAAAAGGGGGAGATTGTTGAAACATACAATGAAATGAATGTTCAACAAACATGGATATGAAGCCTTTAGATTTTGATGATGATTCAAGAACAAAGGATGTAAAGATTTTAAGACTAGTAATATGATGTAATAACTCTGTTTTGATGATTTTGAGTCTGTAATATTAGAGTCTAAGATAGTCAGCACATAGTCTACTCTTTAGAAGCTTCAAAAACTCATTTTTATCAAAAACACACTGGTTTAATCGATTAAAAGGTTGGATAATCAATTATTACAGAGAGAAAAACCATTTTCTGTATCAGCTCTCTGGAATAATCGATTAAAGCTCTTGTTAATCGATTAACAGGGCTGTTAATCGATTAACAGGGAAAATAATCGATTAAACTGCGTGGTTAAGGGTTCCTGTTGATATTGGCTCTGTAATAATCAATTAACACTCAAGATAATTGATTATTTCAGTCAGATATGCATTTTGAATTTCAAAATTGGACCAAGTTTCAAAAACCCTAGTCCCAATTCACCAGGTTTCGAAAATCCCCAATTTCCAAACCCTAATCTGTCTACTTAAGGTTCTCTAAGGCTCTCTGCAAATTGAACAACCTTTTTCAAACACAAGTTGAGAGCTGTGATTTCCAGAGAACTGTTTATTGGAGGAAAAAGGGGCTTTTGGAACCTAGTGTGGGCTAGAAGCGATAAGAATCACTAAGTGGGTTTTCTTGGTGGATTGTGTGTTGTGCCATCTCTAAGAAAAGTTGTTCTTCATCTCTTGTGTGACTCAAGAGAGGTGTTTTCGTTACCTTATCTTTTCAATTGTTATCTGTTTGTAAAACTTTGATTATAGTGACAACATTAATACTCTGTTTGAGTGATTAGCAACTGGACGTAGGGTCTTTTGATCCAAACCAGTATAAATCTTCTGTGTAAGACTCTATCCCTTCTCTATTTACTTTACACAGCAATTTAATCGGTAAAATTTGGGAAAATTTTTAAAACCCTAATTTTTGTTAAGAAACCAATTCACCCCCCTCTTGGTTTTTGTCCGGAAACGCAAACATTCCGCTGTGCGATTCTAACAGGTGGCACCAATACTGGCGGGTTGGTTAGGCATATCTTGATTTTATCGAACGCTTGTTGGCATTCTTCATTCCACATCGTTGGCTGGTTTTTACGCAACAACTTAAAGATGGGTATACATTTGTGATGAGCCATTATTTTCCCGCATTTTCTTATCTTTTTATACTTATCTTAATTGGTGCATTGTAATTAATTGTCTATTATTAGTGCATTTTCATTGATTGGGCTTCATTGGGCCATTATTCTGAATTTTTCTTAATTTAGCATTAATTGGTCTAATTTTTGTTTCTAATTACTTTTAAGTATTTTTGGTGAAGCAATTTTGGAGCTTGGATATTAATATTGAGATGAAGAGAGTTTCCACATCATTTCCACATCATTTCCATGTCATTTCCACGTCATTTAAGTGATTGGGCCAACATTTGAGGCCCAGAGTGGCATTTTTGTAATTCTAAGCCCTAGAATGGCATTTTTGTAATTATGGAGTGCTGAGATGAGAGGGATACGGGAGAGGGTTTCATTTTTAGGAGAAGGGGCTTCTTCCAAACTCTCACTCTCCAGTTTTGCCGTTTGGGAAGCTCTCCATGGTGCCACCACTTAGGTTTTGCATTTTCATTGTTGGATACAAACTATACACAAACCCTTGCACACAACAGTTCCCTCTATACTCGGGGGCAGGTGAGAAATCCATAGGGAGTGGGTGGCAGGTACGGTTTGCCGTAGTGAGGGCCATGAGCCCACCGGTATGATCGGAAACCACCACTCAAGGTGATACCCTTCCTCTTTTGGCACAAAGACTGACTATGACCCTAGTGTTAAGCATGGTCGGAAGGCTGGAGAGTGGGGACCCTATAATGGGGGCCTAACCTTGGTGAGGAAAATAGAACTACCCTGAATATGCACTCTTCTGCAGGATACCCCAACCTCGTAATTAAAATGTCATCCTACTTGTTCGTGGATGAGTGAAATTGCGTGTGCATTTGTTTGTTGCATTTGATTGCATAGCATAAACATACAACAAAAAAATAAAAGAAAATCTCAAAAAAAAAAAACTTTTCACAATAAACACCCTTATCGCAAACAGTCTGCCTTTTAGCTAGCCTGGTTTCAGGTTCTTTGTAAGCTAAGAAGCCACGCAGTCTGACAGAAGAGATAAGGGACGTTAAAACTATTCTTTCGCAATAAACCATTTTTATCTCAGACACTATGCCTTTTAGCCAACCTGGTTTCAGGTTCTTTGTAAGCTAAGTAGCCACGCAGTCCAACAGAAGATATAAAAGGTTATAAAAAACAAATAAACCAAGTAAAATGAAATAAATAAAAAGATTTTTGACAAAGTCGTATAATTCATATCACATCATGTCATAAGTGGAAAAACTAAGAGAGAAAATAAAGGCATAAGAAAAGTATGCATACACATCATCTTAATAAATCTCTCAAAAACTGAGTCTTAGAAGCATTTTTTGGGAAAATTGCTGGGCCAAATCCCCTTTGGCTATTTGCGACCTATTCTTCACCTTTTTGTCTTTGTTTTGATATTGTGCGTCCAAATCTGACATCCCAGTCAAAAGTTATCATACTTTGAACATCTGTCGCCCCTTTTATCATAAAAAGTCCTTTTTTTACTAGTGCATGCATAAATACATTCATTCTAGGGGGGCATTAGATATCCCTAAGACAAAGGCGAAAGAGGCCTATAGACCCCAAATCTTGTCCGGCCTCATAATAAAGACCAGAAGACCTCCTTTTCGAAGATGGATGAAGCCTAAGAAGCCACTAGGAGAGACTATTAGGCCCCATACTAGGATAGGAAGGATTTTTGGCATAAAAATAAGGATTTTCGCCTTTTAGGGTCGAGACCGCCGTCTCATTTGGCGAAACGGACGTCTCGCCATTCTTGCAAGGCGAGACGGCCGTCTCGACCTTGTCAGACGAGACGACCCGTCTCGACCTGACAGGCGCGAATCTCTATAAATAGGAGCCCCATTCCCCTCATTTCACACAGTTCTCCCTTTCTCTCTCTAGACATCTCTCTAAATTCTCTTTCTAGAACCTCTCCGAAGCATTTTCGGAGTTTCTGAGAGTTTCTGTAGCGTTTTTTGAGAGTTTTTCGGCATTGTAAAGAGCGAAGGGCTGCCAAAAAGCGCCCTAATACTCAAAGAATTAATAGAAAGCTTGCTTCGGAGGTTCATACTTTCTCTCTCTATCTTTTACTGCCTCATTTTAAATTACGTAATAGACATTAGAGTCATGTAGTCATAAATTTAAATTCTTCAAATAAAGGGTAAAAGCGAATTTTTCACCGGTTTATTTACTTAGAATAGCTGGCCTATCATAGGAAACCCGAAAGGGGCATCGTAAAGGAACTAACACTTCTTTTACATGTAACTAACTCCCTTACCCAACTCTGGTTCTAATGACCAAAGTTGGTTTTTCGAAAACCAATGCCTTTTCACTCCTTTTCTAATGTTTCTGGTAAAAACATCGGTGGCGACTCCAGATGAACCCTTCAAAAATTAGCTCTTGGGTTAGCCCGGTTATCGGACAACCCAAGAACGCCCTTTCGAAAACCTCGCCTCTAGGTTCATCCCGGTTTTGGGACAACCTAAAGGCGTTGTAACCACACCAATAAAAACGCGAAAACTGGAAAGTCGAAACCATCGTGTCGCTCCGACTGCCTCGTTTTGGCGGCGGCGACAGATGGCGACTCCGCTGGGGAAGCCTAGAGAGTTGATCCCATTTAGTGATGGGCCAGCTTAAAAGTAAATAAACCAAGAAAATTATGCTTTTACCCTACCTTGTATTATAATATGCTTTAATGCTTGACTTTAATAATTGCTGCTTGTTTATACTTATGCAATTGTTTGAAATACAAACTGTACACAAACCCTTGCACACAATAGTTCCCTCTATATCCGGGGGCAAGTGAGAAATCCATAGGGAGTGGGTGGCACACAATAGTTCCCTAAACCCTTGCTAACTATTCTTTCGCATAAAGCCATTTTTTTTATCTCGGACAGTCTGCCTTTTACCTAGCCTGGTTTCAGGTTCTTTGTAAGCTAAGTAGCCACGCAGTCCGACAGAAGAGATAAAAGGCTACAAAATCAAATAAAAATCAAATAAAAACTTTTCGATTCCAAAACAATAAATGAGACCTTGTTCAAAAATATTACACTCATATAGGTAGTTTATTTTTCAAAAAAAATATACGCAAACATCATACAAAACATGATAAAAAATAAACAGTCACATTCATTCAATAAGCATCATTTTCATAAAACATGCATTTGGGTTTTAGAAAATGGAGGGGACTAGTAGACAATTGAAGAAGGTGGACATTCCCCGATACTATACTGAGAAATTGGAACGGCTTTGCGCGGTAATGCCACCAGAGGTCCGCTCCGACTTTGAAAAATCCTATGGACGGATTCTCGACCTATTAAAGATCTGTGTCGATCAAGTCTTCGTCAGGGTATTAGTTTACTTCTAGAACTCCAGTCTGCGATGCTTCGAATTTCCACAGTTTGATATGGTGCCTAACTTGGAGGAGTACAAAATTATGTTGAAATGGCCCAAATCAGCCGGGGTCCATATCCGCCACGGGGCATATACTCCCGCAGCACAAGTCGCTGCCATCATCCAACTGCCTTTCTGGCAGACTACCCTGATAGGAAAAGGGAACATCCAGGGTTGGAAAGTCTTAATGTTAGAAGACCATCTGTCCGCTTTGGCTGAAAGGGCAGAATGGGTCCCTTTTAACAAAACCCTATCCTTAATCATATTTGGAACGATCTTGTTTCCCTTCCACCTCGACACAGTGGATCAAGCCGCCATGGACGCCTTCTTCGCCTGGGACGTGAACTCGAAGAGTCCCTTGCCTGCAATTCTTGCCGACACCTTGCTCTCGGTGAAATTTTGCCACCAGAAGCAAGGAAAAACACTTCGTTGCTACTCTTCACTACTCTTTGCGTGGGGCATTACACATTTGTACGCCTCTAGCCACATGGGGATGTTCCCCGACCCTTTGAGGAGCTTCTCCAAAATCCCTCTCCAACGATGCTTAACCTCAGAGTGGAAGGACGAGTTGGAACAATGGGACGCCAACAATTTATCCTGGGTCTGCCCTTGGTTCCGACCCGATCCGGTCCTCATCAGATGTGGAGACTATCCGAACGTACCCTTGATAGGACTCAGGGGTTGCATAGCCTATTCACCTAGAGTAGCTATGAGGCAGCTCATGAGTACTCAAACTACAATTTCTCGAGGGGAACTCGGAGGACTGTGTTTCTTCGGAGATCCGTGCACAATCGCCAACTCACTAGCTGTGACAAAAGCATGGGAGAAACCAGTCTTTATGGGAGATAGAGAGTTAGGAAAAGATCGAGTGGCTGTCTCCGGTGACTATGAGGTGTGGAGGAAAAGAAGAGGGATGTCTCAACCATCCACCTCACTCATTACAAACGCCAATAGTGAAGAGCTGTAAGCTCAAGTCGATGCCTTGACCCAGAGGATAGAAATCATGGGAGCCCAGATGAGGGCCCTTCAAGAAAGAGAGCAAGAATCTATCCTCACCATAGACGGTCTGCAAAGGCAATGCAAGAAAAAGGATCATGAAATAGAGCGCCTCAAGGACCAGTGTGCTGACTCTAATGAGCAAGCTATCCGAGCATCCAAAACTGCCAGAACCAGCTCGGATAGCCAACTTCAAGAAATAACCGCCAAATCAGCACGCCTTGAGGTCGAATCATCAAAACAGGCTCAGACGATCAAGGAATTGTCGCAAGAACTCACCAAGACTCGGTTAGAAATACGCCAAGAGCGGGAGGCCAATCGGAGACTCAACAAAAGTCTCGCTGAGCTACGCTGCAAAGAAAGAAACGGGCTAGCTCAGTACGGCCAAGTACTACAAGAAAAGGACTGAGCCCTTGCAAAACTCGATTAACTGCAAGCCTTGGTCGTCCATCAAGAGGCGAAGATCAAAGAGGCTCAAAAGTACAACGAAGATATGAGCCAGGCGGTCCAGAAGCAAAGTGAAGCACTTGCTTGTCACGTCCGGGAAGCCGAAAGGGAATTACATAGAGATCAAGACCCGCCTGTGGGTTTCTTTAGGCTTTTCCACTTTTGTCAAAAGTTGCTTCGTAGTATGGAATATGGGAATGTACACCTTCCAACGGATAAATGAAATTTTTCTTTATTCAACAATTGTCTACTTGCATGCATATCATCCATCTGCATATTTAATTTCCCCTCCTTCACTCTTAATAAATAAGATAATAAAAAGGAAGGATTAACTGATACGTCTTCCAAATCAGAAGAATGGAGAGAAGGCCACTCCTAATCAAGCTTTCCCCAACGGTTGACTCACCACAAGAGGAAAATAAGCCTCGACCGTTGGTCCTCAGAAATAAAGAAGAGGGGGCAAGGACACTAGTGCAACTATTTATGTCACGTCCTTTCCCCTACGAGTCAAATAAAGTTGTACCGTGGAGATACGGAGAATCTTCACCAATAAAAGAGGATATCACAAACATAGCCGGCATCGGGGGCATGACTAGAAGTGGAAGAGTCTACTCCCCCAAGGACTCACAAGAAGATGTCCCCAAAAATAAAGGAAAAAAATAAAAAGACCGAAGAAAAAGAAAATAAGGAATCAAAGGAGGAGATAGAGGAATTACTCCAGTTCATAAGGCAAAGCGAGTATTCCATTATAGACCAGCTCAATCACACTCCTGCAAAGATAACATTGTTATCCCTAATAATGAGCTCGGAACCGCACAGAAACGCCCTGTTGAAGGTCTTGAGCGAAGCGCATGTACCTCACTCCATATCCCAAGAAAAGGTCGAGAGGATCGTTGGTCACATCATGGCAAGCGATCACCTCACCTTCACAGAGGAAGAACTCCCCCTCGAGGGATCTAACCATAACAAGCCCTTGCACATTTCCATCAAGTGCAAGGAATACCTCATCGCCAAAGTTCTTGTGGATAACGGGTCGTCCTTGAACGTAATGCCCAAGTGCACACTAGACAAGTTGACTATCCAAGGAACCCGTCTGCGCCCAAGTAGCACCATCGTTCGAGCCTTCGACGGATCAAAACGAGAAGTAGTGGGAGAAGTTAGTTTGCCAATTCAAGTCGGACCCACTATCTTCAATGTCGATTTCCATGTAATGGATATTACTCCAGCATACAGTTGTCTCCTCGGCAGACCTTGGATTCATGGCGCTAGGACAGTTCCTTCAACGCTCCACCAGAAAGTCAAATTCGTAGTGGAAGACAAATTGGTCACGGTCCAAGCAGAAGATGATATCCTGATTAGTGGACCGTCCACCCAACCTTATGTGGATGTGGCTGAAGAGGCCCTTGAAACATCTTTTCAAGCGCTTGAAATTGCTAGCATAGAGCGACTTCCCAAAAACACAAAGGTAGCCCGCATGATGTTGAAGCATGGTTACCGTCCTGGCCAAGGACTGGGGGCAGATTCCCAAGGCATGAGGGAACCCCCAGAATTTAAAGACAATCCTTTCAAGCATGGCCTAGGATATGACCCTACTAAGGGCCGAGCGGAAAAAGGAAAAGGGAAGTCTCCCCTCCGCACACTCAAGCAAATTTTCCAAAGTGGAGGGGTGCAAGCATCAAGAGCTACCCTAGTCATTAGGAAATCTTTTTCTTCATTTAAGGGATGTAAACCCCATGATTGTTAGAGATTATCCCCCGGGGCTAGCCCGACCCCCGGGCACTTTAGGGCACATATTCCCTTATTAATTAATAAAGAATACTTCTTATTATCTGTTTCTCTTCTTGCTATTTCTGACTAGACCTCACAATAACCTTGTCTAAGTAAATGAAAAAAAGAAAAAGAAGAATAAAAAGCACGTCCAAATAACCAAAATTCGCCATTGCCATTACAATCAAAGTTAGTTGATTAGAAGCATCAAATAAGGCTTTACCTCACCATAAAGAAAGTCATGCTTCGCGAATATTGTGAACAAAAAATAAATAAACAAAAAAGGAAAACCCATAGAAGCCAAAGGCCAAAAGCAAAAAGGGCAAAATACCCGGTAGGAAACCCACTAAGGGGGCTACGCAAAAGATAGGGTCAACCCGGTAGGACATGAAAGTGATGAATATCTTATTGAAATACTTTGGCAAAGATCTCATTGATTTGATGACGTCAAAGATGAAGTCAAAAGCAACTTTGCAGTGGACAAAAGTCACTAAGATAAAAGAGTAGAAGAATTAGTGTGTCTTCAGCTGCTTAGGTATAATCATTTTATCTTTTCTGCTACATGAGGTTTCTTCACTTAAAAGATTTTGCAAAATGCCTCTAAAAATGTTTTAAACAATTAAAAAGCAAAGTATTTTAACAAAAGCTTTTTTAAACAAGTTTTTAACTGATACAACTTTAAAATAACCGATTAAAATCACTTATAATGTTCAGAAAAGTGTTTTTACAGTATTTTAATCGATACAACTTGATTTTAATCGATTAAAACCACTTGGAGTTTAGGATGATCGATCAGAATACAATTATGACCGATCAGAATCAGATATGATTGATCAGAATTTAGTTATGACCGATCAAAACTCTTTCAATCGATTAAATCTCGTTTCAATCGATTAAAACCACTTAAGGGTTCAGGATGATCGATCAGAATGCAATTATGACCGATCAGAATCAGTTATGATCGATCAGAATTTAGTTATGACCGATCAAAACTCTTTCAATCGATTAAATCTCGTTTCAATCGATTAAAACAACTTAGAAAATTTCTACACGGCGTTTTAATCGATTAAAACTTATTTTTATCAGTTAAAATAACTTGAAAAGTTTTACAAGAAAGTTTTGCAGTATTTCAATCGATTGAATCGCGAAACAATCGATTAAATCAACTTAGAAGATTTTTTGTAAAGTGTTTTAATTGATATAAACGTTGTCGTATCAGTTAAAACAAATTTGTTAAAGAATCAAGAACGTATTAATGGATTAAAAGAAGTTTTAACAGATTAAAACTGCACTTTTAACAGATTAAAAGAATCTTTTAACAGATTAATTAAACCAGCAGTTTTGAAAATCTTCTATAAAAACAGTTTGGCGTGAACTTTTTTAACACACAATTGTACATCAATCTTTAGCAATCAATCAAGCAAACTTCAACACTCTTTTCAAGAAAGATTCGCATCAGTTTTTGAGAAGTTCTTTGAAAATATTTCTTGAGGCAATTTGATTTCTTTTGAATAAGAAACACATACAGCAGAATTGCATAAACTGGTTTGAGCATTCTAGTTTCTTCTTTTCATTTCTTTTCATTCTTTTACTGTACAGTTTGGTGCCTGGAATTGTGGGCACCGGTTTCTCTGCAGCTGGAATTTGGTTGTAGAGGTTGTCAAGATATGGAATTTGGTTCTTGGTGAAAGGTTAGGTCCAAGAACTGGAAGTGTGGTTCTTGTGGTAGATTAAGTGTAAGATTGTAATCTGTAAAACATTTAATCTAGTGGAACCCAGCTGGAATTTGGCTGGAGACTGGACGTAGCCCTGGTATTGGGTGAACCAGTATAAAACACTGGTGATATCTTTCTTAACCTTTCTCACTTTTAATTCTATCACTGCGTTTATATTTGATTGATTGCTTTGTAATTCAAGAACAGATCTGAAATCTTATTTTTACAATTAGATAATTTGTTATTTGCGAAAACTTTCAAAGATCAATTCACCCCCCCCCCCCTCTTGATCTAAAACTACTTTTCTAACAATTGGTATTAGAGCGAGGTGCTTGAGAGTTATTCAAGTTCTTCGATCCATGGCTGAAAACAGATTACCGTTTTCTGAGGGAGCTTCTATTAACAGACCTCCACTGTTTTTTGGAACAGATTATCCTTTTTGGAAAATTAGGATGAAGATCTTTATTGAGTCTATTGATAGAAATGTTTGGGATGTAATTTCTAATGGCCCTTTAATTACAAAAAAAGAATGGTCTAGTCTAAATGATGAGGAAAAGAAAAAAGTTCAAAATGATTGCACTGCTAAAAACATAATTACTTCTGCACTTAACATGGATGAGTTTTTCAGGGTATCCCAGTGCAAATCTGCCAAGGAGATGTGGGATGTTCTTGAGGTTCTCATGAAGGGACAACAGATGTAAAAAGAGCCAGAAAGCATACTCTCATAAGAGAATATGAACTGTTCAAAATGCAAGCTGGTGAAAGCATTGCAGATGTGCGAAGCGATTTACTCACATCATTAATCATCTAATGGGCCTAGGTAAGACCTTTGATAAAGAAGAATTAAATATTAAAGTCTTGAAATGTCTTGACAGGTCTTGGCAGCCAAAGGTCACAAGCAATTTCGGAGTCAAAAGATCTCGTCAGTAATGACAACGACTTCTCTGTTTGGCAAACTCGAGAGAACATGAAATGGAAATCAACAGATTTAATGAACAAGAAGTCTCCGAGAAGAAAAGCGAAGTATAGCACTTAAAGTTGAAGAAAAAAATCAAGAATCGGAGGAGGAAAGTGAGAACCTTGGACTGCTTGTCGGGAAATTCAACAAGTTTCTCAAGAAAAAGATTCAAGACAAGGAAAAACATAAAAGGTATGAGAAAAAAGCTGATTCTTCTAACTTTAAATGTTATGGTCTGTGGTAAGCAGGGCCATGTAAGGATGGAGTGCCCAGAAAAGAACAAATATAATGACAAGAAAGAAGAGAAAGTCAAAAGAAAAGCCTATATAGCATGGGATGACAATGACACTTCATCAACAGACAATTCTGATAATGAAGAAGCCAACTTATGCCTAATGGCAAGTCAAAATCCTCAATCCAGCAGTGTAAGTTCTAGCTCTTCTTCAAACTTAGTGGATTATAATTCATTACAAGAAGCATTTAATGAAATGCATGAAGAGGCTAAGAAACTGCAAAAAGAAAATGATCGGCTAAAAGGATTGAATAATTGGTTGGTAAATAAAGTAGATTCTCTTGAAAAAAGAATTCTTGAAGATGAAACTGATTGTGATTTCTTAAAATTAATTCATGATAATTCTGATTGTGCATGTAATAAACCCTGTAATAATTGTTCAGAATTACAAAAGAAAATTGATTTTTTATCTCAAACTGTTTCAAGGTTTACACAAGGTCAAGCCAATTTTGACATTTTACTTGGGTCACAAAAACTAATTTTTGACAAATCTGGAATAGGATTTAAATCTAGAAAAACAAATGTAAATAAGAAACCATACTCTGTGATTAAATGTTTTTACTGCATGAAAAGAGGTCATTCAGTAAAATACTGTAGAATTAAAAAGTATGCTATTCCTAGAGGAAAAATGAAATGGATTCCAAAGTTAAAGTCATTTCAAATAACCTAATTGGACCCAAGTAATTATAAAGGGTACCAGAAACGTGTTAAATTTGTTTTGCAGGAACAAAATCTGGGAATCCCTTGGAGTTCAAAGCAGCGAATCAGGTTCTGTTCTCATAAACTGATTGTTTTAATTGATATAAAACAATATTAATCGATTAAAATAACTTACAGAGGATATCAAAAGATATTGTTCGTACCATTTTAATCGATTGAAATGTCGAATTAATCGATTGAAATGTTCTCAAGATTTGAGTTTAGCTGTTTTAATCGATTAAAAAGAATTTATATCAACTAAAAATACTAAGATGTAAAATTTAATTGATTCCTTTTTCGTTTTAATCGATTTAAATTCTGTTATCATTTTATTAATTTCATTCTATACAAGAAACAATCGATTCTTTTATAAAAAAATCGATTACTTCACTGTAACATTTTCAAACCTAATATTAAAAGGTCAAATTAATAGGTTAATCAGTTGGTTAATTGATTGATTTGTTTTTTGAAAATTAGTTTTATAACATCCAATTAAAGATTGGTAAGCAAACCAAATTCAAAATCCTAAAGTTTTTATGGTAATCAAAATCTGCATAATTCTTGTAAAATTTCTTTGACCAAGTCAAACATATTCCCTAGAACAATTTAGCTGATACACCCACTGGTCAGAAATTTGTATTTTTGTCATCAATCAAGGGGACATGCAATTAAAGCTGTTGTTGCAAGTTGTGTCTGTAGTAAACTGAAATTCACAAAATTTGGCATCCGTGTAATTTTTGTTTACTCACGCATAGCTCATTGCTCTCTGTCTTCTCTTCCTGGTTCAAAGTTCTTCTCCCTTCCTTCCTTGTACACGCATCTTTGTAACTATTCTCTGAAAATACATCAAGATGCTTAGAAGATCTAAGTCAAGAAAGAGGCAGAAAGGAGAATCTTCCTCTGCTGGAAATCAGGGAGGTCACCTTGAAAATTGGTTCAGTGGTGATAGAGATAAGATGAATAACTTCATCACCAATTTTAGTCAAAAGCAGCTTGTTATCCCCAAATTCATAAGGCTTGCATGGCTGGATGAAGAAGGATTCACTTCATTAAGAAGGAGACTAAAGAGTCAAAAACTGAAGAATTTCCTGGAATTTACTGGCAATATCCAACCAGATCTGGTAAGAGTTTTCTATGCAAATCTTACTGTCAGTGGTTCTACTTTAAGGTCTCAGGTAAAAGGAGTCAATTTAGTCATTACTCCTGACATTTGGGATGAAGTTGCTGGCCTCAAAGATGTTGGGGTAAAAATCTCTAGAGGTAATATTGCTGAATTACCAGAGTTTAACAATACTCAATTCTTTCGCACCTGTCTTAAAGACCAAAATGAATCGGCTAGAGTTTTCAATGCTGGGAAGATGAGGCTTGAATCAAGAATTCTTGCCTTCATTATTGCATGGATACTTACTCCAAGGGGGAGTAATCATGCTATACTCAATGAGGGTGATTTGGCTCTCATGTACTGCATTGAAAACAGAATTCGGGTCAACTGGGTCTATGTTATTAAAGACCACATGATAAAAGCCAAGAGGCTTTCTGATTACAAATTACCTTATGCTTTGTTGATCAGTAAATTGTTTACACCTTTTGCAGTGGATTTTGAAGGGGAGTATGTAGAAACTCCGAAAGCATCAAATGAGGTTGATGACTCAACCCTACGAAAAATGGGGTTTATTAAAATTGATGGTGAATGGATTTCGAAGGTGGATGCTGGGATGTCAGAGGGTGAGGAAGAAGATGAAGATGAAGATGAAGATCAGGGACATATCCCTTCCTCTCCAGCTGCTGCAGAGGTTCCAGAGTCAACAAGTGGTCAAGCGTCTTATGAAAACATGGAAATTACCCCTTTCATGGAGCAGCCTGACCGTGGGACTCCTCTATCTCAGTTTGAAAGATCAATGCTTTCCCAAATGGTTGCAGTGCAGGAAAATCAGAGAAAGCATATGCAGATGACTTTCCAACACTTTCAGCAAACCAACCATCAATTTGCATCCCTTGGCAACCAAATTGCTGATATCTACACCAAGCTGGAAGATATGCAGCTGAATCAAGGGAACTGGGATGATTAGATTTTTGGATAAAAAGGGTCCCTTCTCATCTTTTATCGCTTATTTCTTTTGATGCTTATTCTAAATTTCTGGGTCTGTAATATTACTAGTTATATACCAGGCACAATCTCTCTAGCTTTGAATTAATATAATGTAGGTTTAATTCGAATTAAACTAGCATAGATAGAATTCAAACATAGATCCCTGAGAGTTTTAGCTGATACAAAATAGAATTAATCGATTAAATTGATTAAAGGAAACACTTTTCATAACAAAATAATCGATTAAAACTTCGTATCAATCGATTAAAATCTTTATAAACTAGATTACATCAGTTAAAATTAGCTAAATAAGATTCTATTCTAATGGATTTATTAGTTAAAATTTAATCGATGTAGTTGATATTATTGTTAAACATCCTTCTAGCTAATCAGTGTTACAAAAGATCCACTAGATTAGGCATGATAAATTCGCATCAAAATCTTTCTTAGTTTTTCAAAACTGAGTGTTTTATTCAATAAAAATCTTTTAAATCGATTAAAAGAATTTATACAACATTTTTCCTTACTGTTTTAATCGATTAAATGTCGAAATAATCGATTAAAAGAACTTATGTTTTATATTTCAAAGTCCTTCACTGTTTTAATCGATTAAACCTTTATTTCAATCGATTAAAATCATTAAACATGAACTTTTTAATCGATTTTATCCTGTTTTTAATCGATTTTTATTCTGGAAAGAAAAATTAAAGGCTTTAGTTAATGGCTGTTCTTGTAACATGCTACTAAAGCATGATTCCCTTATCTTTACACGTATTAATTGTATTCATTACAAACGTGTTAATGAAGAAAAGTTTGAATCAACTTTGATTGATCTTTACATGAGTAAAGTATCGTATTTTTCATTTTTTCTATTTTCAAAATCTTTTCAATACATACCTATGCATTGTTTCTCTTCTATTCCCTATTTTTTGATGAAGTCAAAAGGGGGAGAAATAGTTGCTTTTACATTTGATCAATTTAAAGGGAGAAATAACTCTTAATTTAGGGGGAGCAACAATTTTAGGGGGAGAAATAGGAAGATAATTCATTTTTGATTACTCACTAATCTGTTTTATCAAGTGACTTCTTTTGCAGAGTTTTTTTTCAAAAGTGGTATTTGTCTTCATCAAATATGGGGAGACTGAAAGTGATGAAGATCTTATTGAAATACTTTGGCAAAGATCTCATTGATTTGATGAAGTCAAAGATGAAGTCAAAAGCAACTTTGCAGTGGACAAAAGTCACTAAGATAAAAGAGTAGAAGAATTAGTGTGTCTTCAGCTGCTTAGGTATAATCATTTTATCTTTTCTGCTGCATGAGGTTTCTTCACTTAAAAGATTTTGCAAAATGCCTCTAAAAATGTTTTAAACAATTAAAAAACAAAGTATTTTAACAAAAGCTTTTTTAAACAAGTTTTTAACTGATACAGCTTTGAAATAACCGATTAAAATCACTTAGAATGTTCAGAAAAGTGTTTTTACAGTATTTTAATCGATATAACTTGATTTTAATCGATTAAAACCACTTGGAGTTCAGGATGATCGATCATAATACAATTATGACCGATCAGAATCAGATATGATTGATCAGAATTGAGTTATGACCGATCAGAACTATTTTAATCGATTAAAACACGTTTCAATCGATTAAAACCACTTAAGGGTTCAGGATGATCAATCAGAATGCAATTATGACCGATCAGAATCAGTTATGATCGATCACAATTTAGTTATGACTGATCAGAACTCTTTCAATCGATTAAATCTCGTTTCAAACGATTAAAACAACCTAGAAAATTTCTACACGGCGTTTTAATCGATTAAAACTTATTTTTATCAGTTAAAATAACTTGAAAAGTTTTACAAGAAAGTTTTGCAGTATTTCAATCAATTGAATCGCGAAACAATCGATTAAATCAACTTAGAAGATTTTTTGTAAAGTGTTTTAATTGATATAAACATTGTCGTATCAGTTAAACAAATCTGTTAAAGAATCAAGAACGTATTAATGGATTAAAAGAAGTTTTAACAGATTAAAACTGCACTTTTAACCGATTAAAAGAATCTTTTAACAGATTAATTAAACCAGCAGTTTTGAAAATCTTCTATAAAAATAGTTTGGCTTGAACTTTTTTAACACACAATTGTACATCAATCTTTAGCAATCAATCAAGCAAACTTCAGCACTCTTTTCAAGAAAGATTCGCATCAGTTTTTGAGAAGTTCTTTGAAAATCTTTCTTGAGGCATTTTGATTTCTTTTGAAGAAGAAACACGTACAATAGAATTGCATAAACTGGTTTGAGCATTCTAGTTTCTTCTTTTCATTTCTTTTCATTCTTTTACTGTACTGTTTGGTGCCTGGAATTGTGGGCACTGGTTTCTCTGCAGCTGGAATTTGGTTGTAGAGGTTGTCAAGAACTGGAATTTGGTTCTTGGTGAAAGGTTAGGTCCAAGAACTGGAAGTGTGGTTCTTATGGTAGATTAAGTATAAGATTGTAATCTATAAAACATTTAATCTAGTGGAACCCATCTGGAATTTGGCTGGAGACTGGACGTAGCCCTGGTATTGGGTGAACCAGTATAAAACACCGGTGATATCTTTCTTAACCTTTCTCACTTTTAATTCTGTCACTGCGTTTATATTTGATTGATTGCTTTGTAATTCAAGAACAGATCTGAAATCTTATTTTTACAATTAGATAATCTGTTATTTGCGAAAAACTTTCAAAGATCAATTCACCCCCCCTCTTGATCTAAAACTACTTTTCTAACAGGACACCCGAACAAAAATAAAGGGTAGCCCAGGCAAAAGTTAGGGTTACAAAATAAGGTCCGCTAGGACTCCCCAAAAATATACCAAAAGAGGGAACCTAGACAAAAAATAGGACCAAGACACAATATCCTAGTTCAAAAACCCGAAGGGCGATCTAGGGAAATCAACTAGCCATAAAAAACAATGAAAATAAAACTAAGGCGCAAGTACAAAAAGGGGAAAACGTATGCTTAGACAAAAACTTAAACACCTAGGCCTAACCCTAGCCAACCATTCTTACAAAAACCTCTTTCTAATAAAAATAACATTCTAAAACACAAGCCTTTTAAATTGCCCTCTTACTTCTCTTCTCTTGACCCTCACACCAAAATTCTAATAATTAATTTGGGAATATGGAGGCGTATAGTCAACAAGAGGATTGAAATCCCTAGAGTGGAGAAAGAGGGACACTACATGGAAAAGAGTGCTCTACAAAAGAAAAAAAAAGAGAGGGAAAAGCCAGTTATCCTTCGGTCATAAGAAGTCCGGCATGGTACAGCCAAACACGAGAACGCCGATCAAAGGACATTCGACGCTACCAGACACGTCAGTGAAATCCTTCTGAAAAATTAACTAAAATAGGCATTATAGGGCATCAAACATGAAAACATTGCATGCATAAAAAATGTTTTTGAACCAGGTCCTATTTCCTTTTTCTAAAAAAAAAAAAAAAAAAACAAAATTCGAGACGGTCGTCTGGACTTTCCAGACCGCCGTCTCAGTCTTCAGAAATTCGAGACCGCCGGCTCGACTTGGCCGAAAACGAGACCGCCGTCTCGCTTGGTGAGACGGTCGTCTCGCTTAAAGTTAAAGTCGAGACCGCCGTCTCGAGATCCTAGACGGCCGTCTCGACCTGCACAAATTCGAGACCGCCGTCTCGACTCCTCAGACGGCAGTCCCGAATCTGGATTTTTCCCTATATATAGGGGGGCGTCCTGGAGGTTCCTCACAACTCCTCTGCGCTCCAACTCGGAGATCTCTCACTTTCAAGCGCTTTCTGGTCAAGATGTTCCGTGGAAGTCAGTCTAGGAAGAGGAGAGGTGCTGCTGGCCCTAGTAGTTCCTCAGCACCGGCCCCCCAAGACCCCACTCAACTTTCTCCATCACACCAGGCTCAGCTTGAATATATCCAAGGGTACACATGGCACCCCATGCTCAGATTGGACTTCGGCATCCTCAACGAGTTCGGGTGGGAGGACGATGTCCGGGCCCACATTGATAGCGTTGGATGGGGTTTCCTATTGCAGGCTCTGCCTACCCATGTGTACCCTCAAGTAGTCTTGGAGTTCCTAGCCTCCATTTCCTACGCCGAGACCCCTGCCATGGTCCAGGGCCTGTCACCAACAAAGATGATGACGTACTTTATGGGTGGGACATACCGGACCACCACCCTCGACGAATTCAATGTGAGTATTGGATTCGTCCGACCAGAGGACGTGCTAACTCGGGAATACCGGGAGGCCATCTGCGCACGTCCTACCAACCTCACCGCCGGCGAAATGTGGGAGGAGCTCACCAGGTCGCCCACGCTGCCCACACTGATGAAGGGCTCAGCGCTCCCTCCGCCCCTCCGCATTTGCCATAAGCTGCTGGCAGGGACCATCCACGGGAGGAAGGAGAGCCAGGGTAAGGTAACCCTCCCTGATCTTTTTGCTCTCTACTGCATGAGCCAGAGGCGCCACTGCAACCCTGGCTACTTCTTCGTGAGGGCTCTTAAGGACTTCGGAAGCAGGCCAGTAGGAGTCGTCCTCGTGGCTCCTCTTATCACTCCCCTGGCAGAAAAATGGGGGTGCGGTGGCCGGGAAGAACTGGCCTCCAGCTTGCGACTCGAATCCATCAACGGGTCGATCCTGGTCAGCATGGGGATGCTGATACACCGCAGAACCCAGCTAGTCCTCCACCCATCGCTGGATTTCACTTTGGACCTCCAGGACATCGTGGCAATGCACCATCTCCCGACACCTCCCGACTTCCAACAACAACAGCAACAACAACATCAGCATCAGCAACAGCAACAGTACACGGACGATTTTGCTAGCTTGAATCGCAATATGAATGATCTGCGCCAGCAATTCGACTAGATGTTTGTGAGACAAGAGCAGATCTCCCTAAGGTAGGAAGCCTTTGATACAAGACTGGAGACAATCTACCAGTACCAGGAAGGGATGCGGCAAGACTGGGCATCATTCCAGCAAGAGTACCGCGATGAGATCCGAGACCAAGCAGATTTCCGGAGACACATGTATCAGCAATTCCCTTCCTACGGGTCGTCTCAAGATGATAGTCCATAGGGATAGTGCTCATAGAATAAGGGCTGCTGCAATAAAAACTTATATGAATAAATTTTTCTATTCCATGCATCTTTTCGCTATCTTTTCCAAAAAAATCAGCGTAACAAAAAACTAAGAGTAAAAAGACATATGCTCAAGAAAAAGCCGAAATCCGAAATCGCGAGAAAAAAGAGATAAAACTGCGAAAAAAAAGGTAGGATTAACACACTTCGACGACCAAGCAAAGAGTCGAGCAGCAAACAAAGACCACCCGACCAACCAGCAAGAGTTGGGTGATCACCACAAGAAAGATCAAAAGCAAAGAATCCCCAGCAATCAACAAAGCTGGACGAACACCCACAAAATCCCCGGCACAGACCGGACAAACCTCAGAAGACAAGAGAACACATCTCAACACCGGCGCATGAGCCACCCGAGCAGTAAGCCGCCGCCACCACCAGTCCTACGCAGTGGACTATACCAGCCTGATGGGGGGTTCATACTCATCCAGTCCAACACACAGCGGACTGCAACTACCAGTCTGATGGGGGGTTCATACTCATCTAGTCCAACATACATCGGACTGCAACTACCAGCCTGATGGGGGGTTTATACCCATCAATCGAAGGATCGGCTACCGTTAGAAGGAGTATCCTGAGGTTCTACCATGTGTCAACCAAAGGGATCGGCTACAGTCAGAAGGAGTATCCTGGAGGTGCACAACACAAATTTTCCCCAGAAGATCAACCGCCACAAGGACACAGCATCTGAAGGACCAATCGGACAAGAGGGTCAACTCCTTTACCCTCCAGTCGACCTCCTTGGCACAATCGGCCAACAGTCGACAAGTCGGGTAAAGGAGGGGCAGCTGTAGACCCCAAATCTTGCCCGGCCTCATAATAAAGACCAGAAGACCTCCTTTTCAAAGATGGATGAAGCCTAAGAAGCCACTAGGAGAGACTATTAGGCCCCATACTAGGATAGGAGGGATTTTTGGCATAAAAATAAGGATTTTAGCCTTTTAGGGTCGAGACCGCCATCTCGCCTTGCGAAGGTGGCGAGACCGCCGTCTCGTTTGGCGAGACGGCCGTCTCGACCTTGTCAGACGAGACGGCCCGTCTCGACCTGACAAGCGCGAATCCCTATAAATAGGAGCCCCATTCCCCTCATTTGACACAGTTCTCCCTTTCTCTCTCTAGACATCTCTCTAAATTCTCTTTCTAGAACCCCTTCGAAGCATTTCCGGAGTTTCTGAGAGTTTCTGTAGCATTTTTTAGAGTTTTTCGGCATTGTAAAGAGCGAAGGGCTGCCAAAAAGCACCCTAATACTCAAAGAATTAATAGAAAGCTTGCTTCGGAGGATCATACTTTCTCTCTCTATCTTTTACTGCCTCATTTTAAATTACGCAATAGACATTAGGGCCATGTAGTCATAAATTTAAATTCCACAAATAAAGGGTAAAAGCGAATTTTTCACCGGTTTATTTACTTAGAATAGCTGGCCTATCATAGGGAACCCGAAAGGGGTGTCGTAAAGGAACTAACACTTCCTTTACACGTAACTAACTCCCTTACCCAACTCTGGTTCTAATGACCAAAGTTGGTTTTTCGAAAACCAACGCCTTTTCACTCCTTTTCCGATGTTTCCGGTAAAAACATCGGTGGCGACTCCAGATGAACCCTTCAAAAATTAGCTCTTGGGTTAGCCCGGTTATCGGACAAGTCAAGAGCGCCCTTTCGAAAACCTCGCCTCTAGGTTTAGCCTGGTTTTTGGACAACCTAAAGGCGTTGTAACCACACCAATAAAAACGCGAAAACTGGAAAGTCGAAACCATCGCGTCGCTCCGACCGCCTCGTGTTGACGGCGGCGACAAGGCCGAAGTGCGCTTGTAATCTTCCATAAGGAAGAGATGAGTGTGTTAAGATATATGGTGACCTTAAGGAACCATTATACTAAAATGGGTATGGTGCTATACCAAAGCCATTGTCTTAAGGCATATCTATCCTACACTAATCAATCACTTCTTTTCAAAATAAAAATAAACGTTCTTAAATTCTTTTTGTATTCTAGAAAGCGACTGGTTATTGAACATACAAGGATATAAATGTTGAACATACAAGGATATGAAGCTTGTAGATTTTGATGATGATACAAGAATAAAGGACTTATCATTATTTATCAAAAATACACTGGAATAATCGACTAAATGGCAGGATAATCGATTATTACAGAAAGAAAACCATTTTCAGCATTTGCTCTCTGGAATAATCGATTAAATGGCCTGCTAATCATTAACTGGGTTGTTAATCAATTAACTAGTGTTGTTTTTGCTCCTCTGCGAGAATGGCTCTGGAATAATCGATTAACACTCAAGATAATCGATTATTTGGGTCTGATATGCATTTTGAAATTCAAAATTGGACCAAGTTTCGAAAACCCTATTCCCAATTCTTTCAATTTTGAAATTTCCCAAACCCTAATCTCTTTACTTAAGGTTCTCTAAGGCTCTCTACAAATTGAACAACCTTTTTCAAACAAAAGTTAAGAGTTGTGATTGCCAGAGAACTGTTTGTTGGGAGGAAAAAGGGGCTTTTGAAACCTAGTGTGGGCTAGAAGCGATAAGAATCACTGAGTGGGTTTTCTTCGTGGATTGTGTGTTGTGTTGTCTCTACGGAAAGTTGTTCTTCATCCTTTGTGGATTCAAAGGAGGTGTTCATCTCTTGTGTGACTTAAGAGAGGTGTATTCTTTACCTTATATTTTCATTTGTTATCTGTTTGTAAAACTGTGATTATAGTGACAGCGTTAATCCTCTATTTGAGTGATTAGCAACTAGACGTAGGGTCTTTTGATCCGAACCACTATAAATCAACTGTGTAATCTTCTATCCCTTCTGTATTTACTTTACACAGCATTTTAATCGGTGAAATTTTGGAAAAATTTTAAAACCCTAATTTTTGTTTAAGAAACCAATTCACCCCCCTCTTGGTTTTTTGTCCGTAAACGCAAACATTCCGCTATGCGATTCTAACACTTGTATTCTTCATCCGCATACACAAAAAAAAAATCCCAAACACTATCATACATCATGTTAGAAAATAAAACATGATAAGGTTTAGGAAAAAACAAACACTTGTATACGTGCATCCACTAAACTTCATCCTCATAACATGCATCTAGTAATAGGTCGTTGGAGAAAGTGTACATTCCTCAATACCGTGTAAAGAGGATAGAGCATTTACATGTAATGCACGGGAAGTAAAAAAATGCATAGAAATTTTAACCCGCTTATGGGTTCCGTTAGGCTTTTCACTTTTAAAAAATATATACTTTGAAACATTGCACTGAGGAATGTACATTGTTTGGATGAAATAAATAAAATTGTTTGTTTTCATCATCTCTTCAATCGCCTATTGCATTCATTCATTCTCACTTTAATAATAATAAGATAATAAAAAGAAAGGATTAATTGATGTGTTTCCCATTAATCAGAATAAGATGAAGAGCAAACCTTTCGTCGTCAAGTTCTCTCCAACGGTCGAGGGGGCAAGGATGCCATTACATTTGTTCATGCCTTGAATCGAATAAAGTTGTACCATGGATATACGCAAAAACATTGCCTATCAATGAGGATATCTCCAGCATAGCCGGTATCAGGGGCAAGATTATTCCCCCAAGGAGCTATAAGATAACGCTCCTAAGAATAAAAGAAGAAATAAAAAGATTGAAGAAAAACATAATCCAAAAAGGAAATTGAGTAGACTTTGGATTCACGACGCTAAGGCAGTTCTCTCAACGCTCGACCAAAGAGACAAAATCACGGTAGGTGAAAAGCTGCTCACGGTTCAAGCTAAAGACGACATTCAGATCAGCAAGCTGTTTGCCCTACCTTGAATGGATGTGGCTGAAGAGAACCTTTGAAATATCTTTTGCCAATATGAAAAGACTTCCCCAATAATATGAAGGTGACCCACATGATAAGAAAATATGGATGCCGCCCAAACCAAGGGCTCATTAGAAACTCTCAAGGAATAAGGGAGCCACCAGATTTTAAAGACAATCCTTTAAAAGCATTACCCTACAAAGGATCAAGCTGCACGGAGAAAAGGGAAGGACGTCTCCCCTCCACACCTTGAATAAGATTTTCCCAAATAGAGGGGTTCAAACGTCAAAAGCAACTTTAGTCATTAAGGTGTTCTCCTTCTGATTCTTAGGGTTTGTAAATCCAATGATTATTAGAGATTACTCCTCGGGGCTAGTCCGACCCCCGAGCATTGTAGGACACATATTTCCCTATTAATTACAAAGAATGTCATTCTTACTATCTGCTTCTCTTCTTGCTATTCATGTCTAAACCTCATTAATAACCATGTGTTAAGCAAACATTTTCAAAACACGTCAAAATAATCAAACTATGCCATTGACCAAAATAAAAGTCAAATCCATCACCACTGATTGATTAGAAGCACAAAATAAAGTTTTTACCTCGTCATAAATAAATTCGTGTTTTGTCAATGTTGTGCAAAGAGAAATAAAAATCAAAAGAAGCCCATAAAAGCCAAAGGCCAAAAAGAGAGGGCAAGATACTCGGTAGGAAACCCACCAAAGGGGGCTACGCAAAAGTTAGGGTAAACCCGCTAGGAAACCCGAACAACAATATAAGGGTAGCCTAGGCAAAAATTAGGGTTACAAAATAAAGTCCGCTAGGATTCCCAAAACAAGAAAAGAGGAAACCTAGACAAAAGTTAGGACATAGCACAACATCCTAGGCTGAAAACCCAAAGGGCAGACTAGGGAAGTCAATCAGTCATAGCAAACGCCATAGACGCTACTCCATAAACAAAATGTTTGTTTAAATTAGCCTAAACACTCTAACTAACCTTGACTAGCCGTGCTTACAAAAACCATTCTTGTCAAAATAAAATAATTCTAGAACACAAGCCTTTGAATTAAATATCCTCTTCCTTCTTTTCTCTTGACTCTTACCACTACGACATTCTAGTAATTAGTAGGGAAATTTGGAGATAGTAATCAATAGGAGGATTGATATCCCCAAGGAAAGGAAGGGGCGCACTGACATGGCAAGTCGCTCTGCAGTCAAAACAATGATTCTTCAGTCACAGAAAAATCGAGATGGCAAAATCGGTACAACCTATCATGTCGATGAAAGCACATAATGTCGGAAGCTCATCAGAAGTAAAAGCACATCGGTTAATCCTTTTGAAAAATTAATTGAAATAGTATTATAAGATGCATATCACGAACATTGCATACATGCATAGGGTCCTTTCTCTCAAAAAGAAATGAGAAATGAAAAAATAAATAAAATAAAATAAAAAAGGGAATAATGCCTGCTAGGAGATTCTTAGGCAAAAGATAGGGCAGCCTGCTAGATTGAAAACCCGCAAAGGGTGGTCTAGGAAAAAGATAAGGCACTCGTCAAAAAGGAAAAAGCCCGCTAAGATATCATAGGTAAAAATCAAGGCATCCCGCTAGATCAAAAACCCCATAAAGGCGGTCTAGGCAAAAGTTAGGGCTACAAAAATATGAATAAAAGAGGGGCCCTTCATCATAATCATGAAAGTCAAGAAGGAGAATGCTAATCACTTTTCTAGATGCATCGATAAAAAAAAATATATTGCATTTAGGTCATCCACACACAAGTAGTCGCACAAAATGACTTTGTCAAGATCAAAAACAAAAAATTAAAATAAAAATAAAAATAAAATTACTTCAAACAAAAAACGAAAAGCATTCATGCATATAAGGAAACTAGCTCCATGTTTGTGATTGAAAACAGGAAGCGCCAAAAACAGGTCTCCAAATAATGTTCTCAAGAAAGTAGAGCAAGTTGCCACCAATAATTAAGCAACTCAGAGCAAAATAAGAACTTCCAGAAGTTAAGGCCCCAACCATTCTCCCTTCTACCCAATAAAGAGAAGAGACATTATAAAAGAAAAGCTGACGAAAAGGCTTAGTCATCCCCAAGAGGATCCCTGCCTACTCCGAAGGTAAAACAAAAAATACTCCTCACGGCTCAACATTACCACCATATGAGTCATCGAGCACACTCACCCAAAGTCTCCTCCACACTCCTCAATGGAGAATAAAGGCTCCAAGAGCCCATCATCATCAACAGTCAAAAGAGTCCAATCTCCATACCATCAAGGGCTCAACCAAAAAAAAAAGGAAAAAAGAAGAAAACTCTTGCATCCCTAGCGGATGTCCAAAAGAAAGGGCCGCAACAGAGAAGGCCGAATAAAAATCCCCAATTGGATCTCACCAGAAAAATCTACAAAAAGGAAGAATAGGAAATCTCCATCCCCTAGTAAAATAAGAGCTTCATAAGGTTAGCCCGCATCAACATTAATCAAGGAGCCAAGACTCCATCCTAGAAAAGAAAAATCGGATCCCTAGGAAGTCGACAATCCCCTGGTGGATCACCAAAGAAAACTTTATGCCCTGAAAAGAAGGAAAAAGCATGTGTGCATAAAAAGAAACTAAAAAGTAAAAAAAGCACACGCATTATCCCCATAAAAAAGTCAGATTTCAAAATCGCGATAAAAAAACGATAAATCGCGGAAAAAGGAGAAATTAAAATCCTAACTTTTAGGTAAACAGAATACCCATTCTCCAATGAAATAAGAGCATCGCAAAACCAGCTCATACCAGGGGGCAAACCAAAATCAGATCCCCAGGAAGCCAACCAATTCCCCAGTGGATCAACCAAAAAAAGAGAAAGGGACCTATCCCCAGTAAGCCTATCGCAAAGGCCATTTTCAAAGACCTATCCTCAATGGAATATCAGCTTATTCAAAGGCAAAATAATGCAAACACTTAAGCCTTCACTTCCATGAAGCATCTACGTACTCAGAGGCATTACCGAAACCTCAATAAACACTTGCCTGCTCAAAGGCGTTACCCAAAATCGCCAGGAATCCCCAACAATCAACAAGTTGGATGGCTATAAGGAAAAGACAAAAAAAATAAAAAAAATCCTCGGCACACCTGAAGAATTTACCAGAAAGGTCCAAAAATATTTACCAAAACATAAATCACTCCCCATGGAGTCGGCACATGAGGTAGAGTAGTAAGCCGCCGCCACCACCAGTCCTACGAAGTGGACTGCACTAGTCAGATGGGGGGTTCATACCCATCAACCTGCGCATGACCTGCACATGAGCCAGAGCAGTAAGTCGCAGCCTGTCCTACGCTGTGGACCATATCTGCTTGATGAGGGGTTTATACTCATCCAGTCCTACAAATGATGGATTGTAAACGCTACCAACCGAATGGGGGTTTATACTCATCAATCGAGGGGTCAGCTACCGCAAGAAGGAGCATCCCAAGGTTCTACCACTTGTCAGCTAAGGGGTCGGTTACCGCAAGAAGGAGCATCCCGAAGCTACAACCAACCGGATGGGGGTTTATACTCATAACCGAAGGGTCGACCACCGCAAGAAGGAGCATCCTGAGGTTCTACCACGTGTAAACCAAAGGGGTCGGCTACCGTATGAAAGAGCATCCCAGAGGCGCACACACACATTTTTTTGTCCAGAGGATTGGCCACCGCAAGATGGAGCATCTAAAGGACAACCGGGCAAGAGGGTTAACTCCTTCACCCTCTAGCCGATCTTTTTGGCATAACAAGCCAATAGTCGGCTAGTCAGGTGAAGGGGGGGCAGCTGTAGACCCCAAATCTTGCCCGACCTCAAAATAAAGAGCAGAAGACCTCCAATTCGAAGATGAGCAAGTCCTAAAAGGTCCCTAGGGTAGACTAATAGGCCCTATATTAGAGTAGGAATTTTTTTGTATAGAAAAAATAAGGATTTCCACCTAAAAGGTCGAGACTACCATCTCGCCATCAGCAAAGGGTGAGACCGTCGTCTCGTTTGGCAAGACGACCATCTTGCCACTTGCCAATGGTGATACCTCCTTCCCGCTTGGTGAGACGACCTTCTCGCCATTTGTCAACTCGATACTGCCTTCTCGATTGGTGAGACGACCGTCTCGCCATTTGTTAAAGGTGAGACTACCGTCCCGTTTGGCGAGACCGCCGTCTCGACCTTACCAGGCGAGATGGTTGTCCTGACCTGACAGGCGCGAATCACTATAAAAGGAGGGCGCTCTCCCCTTCATTTCACATAGTTCTTCAACTTTCCCTTCTATCATTTCTTCAAATTCTTCTCCTAGAACCCCTCCGAAACATTTATGGAATTTTCTTAGTGTTCTTAGAGAGTATTTTATAACGTTGTGAGAAAGAGCGATCGACGTTGTAGAGTGAAGGACTGCCAAAAAGCATCATATTTCAAGAATAGTAATCACGAAAGCTTTCTTCAAAGGTTTCCACACTTTCTCCCTCTCTTTTACTGCTTTCTATTTGTATTTATACGTGCATTAGCTGGTAGGGCCATGTAGTCACTATTTTTTTTAATTCCGCAAATAAAAGGGTAAAAGTGTCATTTTAAAGTTTATTTATCAAATAAACGACCCATCATAGGGAACGCGAAAGGGGCGTTGTAGGGAGGCTAATACCTTCCCTACACGTAACTAAATCCCTTACCCAACTCTGGTTATAACGACCAAGTTGGTTTTTCAAAACCAACGCCTTCTTTTCTCCTTTTCCAATGTTTCCAGATAAAACATTGGTGGCAGCTCCAAAACCCATTTTCGAAAACTTCACCCTTAGGTCTAGCCCGGTTATCGGACAACCTAAAGGCGTTGTCGGAATATGATCGTGTCGCTCTGACTGCCTCTTTTGACGGCAGCGACAAGGACTCATTGATTTTTTTCAAAGGTGGTGTGTAGTGTTGTGTTATGCAATAGAGTGTTTGGTTTTGTTAAGTCTGCATAATTCATATCAGTCAGAGTCTACATAATTCATATCAGTCAGTGTCTGCATAATTCAAATTTTGTTTACTTTAGTTTAGGGTAGTTCATTTGTGCAATTTCGTATCCTGTCTTGTAGCAATAGTTGAGTTAGTGTTCTATTGTAAGTGTTTTGTGATGTTCTATAGTGTGTCGATATTGGTTAATTGTGGCCCTTTATGTTGTTGGATTGCAAGCTTACAAAGAATTGGAGTTGTTAAATTTTGGTAGCAGTAAAAAAAAAACCAATGAAACAGTAAACTGACCAATTCAACAGTACAAAATAGATGACCAATGGAATAGTGATTTTTCCTTATGTGATGTTGTGTAATGAGATTTGATCATAGGTTGTGTTGTGTTTATGGTAGCATAGAAGAGGGAATTTTAGTTTCAGCGCAGATTTCGGATTGTGTACTATTCCTTTCCCCTAGTTTTCCACTAGTTTTCGAAAAATCTAAAAAAATACTTCCTCAACGAATTTTTCCCTCATTGTTGGTGTCCACACTTCTTTCATCAAGTATTAAGTGCATGCAAAATTACAGGTCCAAATTCATTCATTTGATATGGTTTCCAAGTGGGTGGTAAAGAAAAAATTGTGAAAACTTCAAACGCCCATAACTTTTGCTCTGGTTATCAGAATTGGACGTATTATATATGCTTTTGGGGTAGAAAATGAGATCTACACAACCCAGACCACTATACTATTAAGCCTTGCTTAGAACTCCTAAAAAAGGTTGTTTACTATTTATTTTTTTATTTTTAAAGTTTTATTGCCCTATTTTTCCAAACTTTTCTAGGGTGGTTCACATAGCTAGACTTAGCATTTTGCCTTGCTGATTTTTTCTATTGAATCCTATGATTTTAGGTGCATGCTGACCAAAGGGTTTGGTAAATTGAGTTTTGTAGCTCAAAATTGAAAGTGATGAAGATCTTATTGAATTACTTTGGCAAAGATCTTGTTGATTTGATGAAGTCAAAAATGAAGTCAAAGGCTACTTTGTGCCAGTCAAAGGTCACTTAGATAAAAGGGTATATTAGTGAGTCTACATCTCTGCTTAGGTTTAATAATTTTTATCTCTCTGCTGCATGAGGTTTCTTCATTTAAAAGATTTTGCAAAATGCCTCTAAAAAGCGATTAAACGGTTAAATCACAAAGTATTTTGATAAAAGGTTTTTTAATTAACTATTTTAACTAAATAGTATACAAGCTTTATCAAATAAAATGTTTTAACACTTTTGTAACATGTTTTTAACTGATATGTTTTCGAAATAATCGATTGTTTTCATTAGAATATGTTTTGAAAACCTTCTATCAGTATTTTAACTGATATAGTTTCGAAAAAATCGATTAAAATCACTTAAAATGTTCAAGGAAGTGTTCTGGTAGTATTTTAATCAATATAACTTCAAAACAATCGATTAAAACCACTTGGTCCAGCATATGATCGATCAGATTGAGGTTATGATCAATCAGAATGAATTTATGATCGATCAGAATGAGTTTTTGATCGATCAGAATAATTTTAATCGATTAAAATGCGTTTCAATCGATTAAAATAACTAAGTGAACTTTATTCAAAGTGTTTTAATCGATTAAAACAGATTGTTATCAGTTAAAATCACTTAGAAAAGTTTATAAGAATGTTTTGCAGTATTTTAATCGATTAAAAGATGAAACAATAGATTAAAACAGTTTGGAAGATTTTTTACAAAGGGTTTTAATTGATATAAACATTGTCGTATCAGTTAAAACAGATCTGGAAAATAATCAAGAACATTTTAACAGATTAAAAGAAGTTTTAACAGATTAAAACAAGACTTTTAACAGATTAAAAGATTATTTTAACAGATTAAATAAACCAGCAGTTTAGAAAATCTTCTATATAAACAGAATTGCTTGAACCTTTTTAAACATCATCTTTTAGCAATCAATTAAGCAAGCATAAGTGCTACTTTCAAGAGAGAATCATGCTAGTTTTTGTGAAGTTCATAGTAGTTCTTTCTTGAGGCAAAATTGCATTCTTTTGGAGAAGAAACTCATACTGCAGAGTTGCATAAAACTGGTTTGAGCGTTCTAAATTTCTTCTCTTTGTTTCTTTTCTTTCTTTACTGTATTGTGGGTGCTTGGAATTGTGGGCACTGGTTTCTGTAGCTGGAATTTGGTTGCAGGGTTGGTTAAGAACTAGAATTTGGTTCTTGGTAAAGGTGTAGGTGCAAGAACTAGAATTGTGGTTCTTGTGGTAGATTGAGTGTAAGATTTGTAATCTGTAAAACGTTCAGTCTAGTGGAACCCAGCTGGAATTTGGCTAGGGACTGGACGTAGCCCTGGGATTGGGTGAACCAGTATAAACCTTGGTTGTATCTTTCTAAACCATTCTCTCCTTTAATTCTGTCACTGCATTTATTTTTGATTGCTTGCTGTGTGTGATTCAAGAACTGATCTGAAATCTTAATATTTGAAATAGATAATCTATAATTTGCGAAAATCTTTCAAAGATCAATTCACCCCCCCCCCCCTCTTGATCTCAGCCTACATTTCTAACAAAAATTTGAATTTTTGAGTGATTCTGTTGACTTTTTGTGGGCTATTTAGGTAAGGTTGACCCTTTTGTGCATGTACTTAACCATTGAGTTTTCACCTGAAATTTTTTTTGCTAGTTTCTATTGATCATAGGATAATTGTGGTGCAGTTGTTTTGGTGGTTCTGATAATTTTCAAAAAAAATTCCAATTTTACCCCCTGTTTAAGCTTGTTTGAGAACTACTTGATATGCTGTATATAGTGAATGACTAGGGGTAATCCAGGAATTTTACACTTATTTGACCCTGAAGTTGATAAGACCTACCATAGGTTAGTTAGTTATAATAGGAATACACCTGTTAGTGATAGCTCAAATCTGCATAATTCTGAACATTCCTCTACATCTGACCATTCTGCTGCATCTGAACATAATCTTGATTTTGATAACATGGGTGAGCAAAAAAATTTTGGACCTTGTGAGAGGACTCTTAGGGATATGGCTGCACCTGATTTCACTTATGCAAATTTATGTATCCAATACCCTGAAGAGGATGTACCATTTATGCTTAAAACTGGACTAATCCATTTGTTGCCCAAGTTTCATGGTCATGCAGGTGAGGATAAAATATAAATATAAATAATAATTCAAAAAAACAATTTCATCTCTAATTTGTTTTTCTAGCTTTATTTTAAAAAAATTATAATTTCCATTCTCATAGGAAACTCTGCATATAGCTTGGTAGTGTGAGAGTGCATGTCTAGGAGGGTTCTGGTTAGGAAAGACTTGGTACTTAAGTGTGTCCATTAGTGACCCACCTATCTTTCCTGGGAACCTACCTGGTGTACTTATTCACGGTCTACCGTTGTCATTCTAGTAAATAATTGATTTCATTTTAGAATTTGTTTTAACTCTTGGGAAATACATGAATTGTTGAATATAGTGCATGACTAGGAGCAATCCTGACCTTTTACCACCTTTTGATCCCGAGATAGACAGAACCTTTCATAGATTAGTTAGACATTCTAGGAATTCATCTCTTGAGTCTGAACCATTAGATAGTCATAGTGAGAGTACTGCACCTAATATACCTTCTTCTGATAATTTTCAAACTAATAACATGGGTGATCAACCTATTGGACCTCGTGAGAGGACTCTCAGGGAGATAGCTGCACCTGATTTCACTTATGGAAATTTATGTATCCAATACCCTGAAGAGGATGTACCATTTGTGCTTAAAACTGGACTAATCCATTTGTTGCCCAAGTTTCATGGTCGTGCGGTGTGAGGATTCACACAAACATCTCAAGGAGTTCCATATAGTCTCGCTCCACCATGAAGCCACAAAATGTTCCTGAAGATCACATATACCCGAAGGCTTTTCCTTTCTCTTTGGAGGATCTTGCCAAAGACTCGGTTGTACTACTTAGCTCCTGGTTCCATAACGAGCTGGGGTGATCTCGAAGAGAGTCTTTCTAGAGAAATTTTTCCCCGCTTCCAGTGACCACCGCCATCGGGAAGGATATATCGTATCGTGCAACAGATGGGAGAGAGCTTATACGAGTATTGGGAGAGGTTCAAGAGACTTTGTGCAAGTTGCCCTCACCATCAAATATCAGAACAGCTACTGTTGTAGTACTTTTATGAGGGGATGAACACAATGGATAGGAGTATGATAGATGCAGCTAGTGGAGGAGCTTTAGGAGACATGACACCTGCTGCTGCTAGAGGTTTAATTGAGAAGATGGCATCCAATTCCCAAAAATTTAACATGAGGAGTGTGAAAGTAATGAAGATCTTATTGAAATACTTTGGCAAAGATCTTGTTGATTTGATGAAGTCAAGAATGAAGTCAAAGGAAACTTTGTGGCAGTCAAGAGTCACTTAGATAAAAGAGTAGAGGGATTAGTGTGTCTGCAGCTTTGCTTAGGTATAATCATTTTTATCTTTTCTGCTACATGGGGTTTCTTCACTTAAAAGATTTTGCAAAATGCCTCTAAAAGCATCTAAATGGTCAAAACCAAAGTATTTTGATAAAAGCTTTCTTAATCAACTATTTTTACTAATAGCATATAAGCTTTATCAACTAAAATGTTCTTCACACTTTTATAACAGGTTTTTAACTGATATAACTTCGAAATAATCGATTGATTTCATTAAAAAAAGTTTTGAAAACCTTCTGTCAGTATTTTAACTGATACAGCTTCGAAATAACCGATTAAAATCACTTAAAATGTTAAGAAAAGTGTTTTTGCAGTATTTTAATCGATACAATTTCGTTTTAATCGATTAAATTCATTTGGCATACTGTATGACTGATCAGAATGTGATTATGACCGATCAGAATGTGATTATGATCGATCAGAATTTAGTTATGACCGATCAGAACTATTTCAATCAATTAAATTACATTTCAATCGATTAAATCAACTTAAGAAAATTTATACTACGTGTTTTAATCGATTAATACGAGTTTTTATAAGTTAAAATCACTTGGAAAAGTTTACAAGAAAGTTTTGCAGTATTTTAATCGATTGAAACACGAAACAATCGATTAAAACAAATTAGAAGATTTTTTGCAAAGAGTTTTAATTGATATAAACGTTGTCGTATCAGCTTAAAACAAATTTGGAAAATAATCAAGAACGCTTTAATGGATTAAAAGTAGTTTTAACAGATTAAAATAAGACTTTTAACAGATTAAAAGATTATTTTAACAGATTAATTAAACCAGCAGTTTTGAAATCTTCTATAAAAACAGAGTTGCTTGAACTTTTTAAACACACATCTGAAATACATCTTTGAGCAAATATTCAAGCAATCAAAAGTGCTACTTTCAAGAAAGAATCACGCTAGTTTTTGTGAAGTTCATCAAAGTTCTTTCTTGAGGCAAAATTGCATTCTTTTGAAGAAGAAACAACATATTGCAGAACTGCATAAAACTGGTTTGAGCGTTTTAGTTTCTTCTGTTTGTTTCTTTACATTCTTTTCTGTATTGTTGGTGCCTGGAATTGTGGGCACTGGTTTCTCTGCAGCTGGAATTTGGTTGTAGAGGTTGTCAAGAACTGGAATTTGGTTTTTGGTGAAAGGTTAGGTGCAGGAACTGTAATTGTGGTTCTTGTGGTAGATTGAGTGTGTGATTAAGGTTGTAATCTGTAAAACATTCAATCTAGTGGAACCCAGCTGGAATTTGGCTGGAGACTGGACGTAGCCCTGGGATTGGGTGAACCAGTATAAACCTTGGTGATATCTTTCTAATCCTTTCTTTTCTTTAATTCTGTTGCTGCATTTATTTTTTGATTGCTTGCTCTGTGATTCAAGAACAGATCTGAAATCTTAATTTTTGAAATAGATAATCTGTTAATTGCGAAAATCTTTCAAAGATCAATTCACCCCCCTCTTGATCTCAGCCTCTTTTTCTAACAGAGTGATGCCATAGTCCTTAGAGGTGTACATGATGTGGGTTCATTCGATTTAGTGGAGAAGAAGCTAGAAAGTAAGATTGATGCCCTCACCACCCTAGTCTCCCAACTTGCTGCAAATCAGAGACCTGCACCACCAACAAGGGTTTGTGGCATTTGTATTTCAATTGAGCATCTCACTGATTGCTGCCAATTATTGCATGAGTCTACAGGTTCTGGAGCTCCACAAGGTTATGCAGCAAACATTTTCAATAATAGGGCTCCGAACCAACAACATAATTCTGACCTCTCAAGCAATAGATACAATCCAGGGTGGAGGAATCACCCAAATCTGAGATGGTCCAATCAGCAGCACCAATAGCAGTAGAATCCTTTGCCACCACCACCATTTCAGATTTCTACTGGTCCAAGCAGACCTTATATGCCTCCACCAATGCAACAACAATATCAAAGGAAGAAAAATGAAGCACCAGCTCCTCAACCTTCTTCACCTTCATTAGAGGAATTGGTCAAACAAATGGCTGAGATGAACATACAGTACCAACAGAAAAATGATGCCTCCATTCAGAGTTTAACCAACCAGATTGGTCAACTAGCTACTACTGTGAATCAAATGCAAAATCAAAATTCAGACAAGCTCCATACACAGACTGTGGTTAATCCTAAGAATGTGAGTGCCATCACATTGAGGTCAGGGAAACAGATTGGCATACCCACTGCAACACCTCCACCCTCATCTGTAGTTGCCTCAGTTCCTGCACCTGAGCAACCAGTTAGTAGCCAAAAATTGCATATAGATGGACCTTCTTCTAGCCCCAGTTCTGACCTGCAACAGCCTCCTATCCCTCTTCCATTCCCTCCCAAAGAAATTCCAAGCAAAAAGATGGAAGAGGTCGATAAAGAGATTCTAGAGACCTTCAGGAAAGTTGAGGTGAACATACCTCTGCTTGATGGCATCAAGCAAATTCCCAGATATGCTAAATTCCTGAAGGAGTTGTGCACCCACAAGAGGAAGATGAAGGGCAGTGAGACAATCAGCATGGGCAGAAATGTGTCTGCTTTGATAGGTAAATCTGTTCCTTACATTCCTGAGAAATGTAAGGACCCAGGTACATTCTGCATACCTTGTATTATTGGCAATAATAAATTTGAGAATGCCATGCTTGATTTGGGTGCTTCAATTAATGTTATGCCTTTGTCCATTTTTAATTCTTTATCTCTTAGACCTCTGCAACCTACGGGTGTGGTGATACAACTGGAAAATAGGAGTGTAGCCCACCCTACAGGTTTCATTGAGGATGTCTTAGTTCGGATTGGTGAACTCATTTTTCCTACTGATTTCTATGTGCTTGATATGGAGGAGGGATTCTCCCATGGATCTGTCCCAATCATTTTAGGCAGACCATTTTTTGAAAACAGCCCGAACCAAGATTGATGTGTATGATGGTACATTGTCCATGGAATTTGGTGATATTATTGTCCATTTCAATATTCTGGATGCCATGAAACATCCATATGAGTGCCATTCTGTTTTTCGTGTTGAGATCATTGATGATGTTATTGATGAGTGTCGCCGCCGTCAAAAAGAGGCGGTCGGAGCGTCACGATGGTTCTGACTTTCCAATTTTCGCGTTTTTATGGGTGTGGTTACAATGCCTTTAGGTTGTCCGATAACCGGGCTGAACCTAGGGGTGAGGTTTTCGAAAAAGTGTTCTTGGATTGTCCGATAATCGGGCTAACCCAAGAACTAACTTTGAAGGGTTCTTATGGAGTCGCCACTGATGTTTTTACCGGAAACATCGGAAAAGGAAAAAAGAAGGCAATGGTTTTTGAAAAACCAACTTTGGCCATTGTCGCCGCCACCAAAAATGAGGGGCGGTCAGAGCGACGCGATGGTTTTGACCTTCTTGATTTTCGTGTTTTTTATGGGTGGTTACAACGCCTTTAGGTTGTCCGATAACCGGGCTAACCTAGGGGCGAGGTTTTCGAAAGGTCGTCCTTGGGTTGTCCGATAACCGGGCTAACCCAAGGACTAATTTTGAGGGGTTCTGTGGAGTCGCCACCGATGTTTTTACTGGAAACATCGGAAAAGGAGTTTTAAAAGGCGTTGGTTTTCGAAAACCAACTTTAGTCATTAGAACCAGAGTTGGGTAAGGGAGTTAGTTACGTGTAAAGGAAGTATCAGTTCCTTTACTACGCCCCTTTCGGGTTCCCTATGATAGGCCAGCTATTTTGTTAATAAATAAACCGGAAAAATACGCTTTTGCCCTTTTTATTTTGCGGAATTTTAAAATTATGACTACATGGCCCTTTTAAAATTAAAGCAGTAAAAGTAGAGAGGGAGAATTTAAACCTCCGAAGCAAGCTTTCTTTTTATTTTTTAAAAAAATGGGTGCTTTTTGGTAGCCCTTCACTCTACACGACGCTGAAAACTTTTCTAGACGCCGAAAAAACGCTCACAAAAGCACTCAGAAGCTCCGGAAATGCGTCGGAGGGATTCTAGAGAGAAGTTTTAGAGAGAAGGGAGAGCAAAAGCTGTGTGGTGTGGAAATGAGGGGGGGAGAGCCCCTATTTATAGGTTTTCGTGCCTGACAGTGGCGAGACCACCGTTCTCGTCTGACAGGGTCGAGACCACCGTCTTGCCAAACGAGACCGCCGTCTCGTCATTCACAGGTGGCGAGACCGCCGTCTCGCCAAACGAGATGGCGGTCTCGCCATTTGCGTGAGGCGAGACGGCGGTCTCGATTTCGAGACGGCGGTCTCGTCCCAAAAAGGCGAGAAAACTTATTTTTTGTACAGAAAAATCCCTCCTATCCTAGTATGGGGGCCTAATAGTCTCTCCTAGTGGCTTGTTAGGCTTCGTCCATCTTTGAATAGGAGGTCTTCTGCTCTTTATTTGGAGGTCGGGCAAGATTTGGGGTCTACAGCCATTATAACCAGAGTTGGGTAAGGGAGTTAGTTATGTGTGGGGAAGGTATTAGCACCCCCACAACGCCCCTTTCGGGTTCCCTATGATGGACTATTCTTAAAATAAAGACAATAAAATTATGCTTCTACCCTATTTATTTATTACAGAATTTAAATAGTTATCTACATGATCCTAATATCTAATGCATATAAGGAAAACAGTAAAAGAAAGCGATAAAAGAGAAAAGATATGAAGGAGAACCTCCGAAGCGAGCTTTTATAAATGTTGAACTTGAGGACGCTTTTTGGCATTCCCCGCACTCTACAGAGACACTCCTCTCTCGATCAAAAAATAAAGGTGTCACCCTATCGAGGGCCGGATGTCTCAAAAAAAGAGGACATCCTTAGCCGATTTCTACCTTAACGGAAATCGGAAGGCTCACTCGAACTCTGGAAAAATACTCAGAGTCACTCTAAAGTGCCAAGAGGCTTCCTAGAGAGTGGTAGGAGTGAATGGTGTGTGTGAAAATGGGTGGAATGAGGCTCCTATTTATAGGAAAAAGTGCTAGGTCTGGGAAGGCCTTCTCGCCATTTGGGAAGGCCTTCTCGCCGAATTTTTTTATTTTTTATTTTTTATTATTTTTATTTTATTTTATTTTTTTATTTTTTGTACGAGAAAAGCCTTCCTACTCTAATATGGGGCCTAATAGTCTCTCCTAGGCTTTGTCCATCTTCGAATAGGAGGTCTTCTGCTCTTATTTTGAGGCTGGGCAAGATTAGGGATCTACAGTTGCCCCCCCTTTACCCGACTAGTCGATTGCTGGCTAGTTGTACCAAGAAGATTGACTGGAGGGTAAAGGAGTTGACCCTCCTGCCCGGTTGCCCTTCAGACGTCCCGTCTTTGCAGCGGTTGATCTTTTGGGGAAAAGTGCGTTGTGCGCCTCCAGGATGCTCCTTCTGACGGTAGCTGATCCCTTTGGCTAATGAGTATGAACCCCCATCTGGTTTGACGAGTATGAACCCCCGCCTGGTAAGCCCCCTTTTGTAAGGCCTGATGAGTATACACCCCCATCTGGTGTCTGACGAGTATGAACCCCCGTCTGGTAAGCCCCCTTTTGTAAGGCCTGATGAGTACACACCATCATCTGGTGAAGTGCCTCCGGATGCTCCTTCTTGCGGTAGCTGACCCTTTGGCTGTGGTGGCGGCTTAATGCTCTAGCTCATGCACCAACTCCATGGGGAGTGATTTCTGTTTTGGTAAATGTTTTTGGACCTTTCTGGTAAAGTCTTCCGGTGTGCCGGGGATTCTTTGTTTTTTGGCTTTTCCTGATAGCCATCCAGCTTGTTGTTTGCTGGGGATTCTTTGTTTTTGATCCTTTGGTAGTGGTCATCCGACTTTGCTGGTTGTCGGGGATTTTTGATGAGTACCTCTTAGGTAGGCAGAAATCCTCTAGGGATTTGCTGATCTTGGTGACACCTCTTGAGTAGGCGGATATCCATTTGAAAATTTGTTGATTTTGATGGTGCCTCTGAGCAGGCAGATCTCCATTGAGTTTCTAGTAATGCCTCTGAGTAGGCAGATGCTTCATCGGAAGTGAAGACTTTTGGTTGCATTTGTTTTGCCTCTGACTAGGCTGATATTCCCCTATGGGGATGCTGCCTCATGCTTGCCAGGTCTTGCCTATGTGTAGGCAAATGACATTCTGAGGATGAATCTAAAGTTTTTCCTTTGTAGTAGGCTCACTGGGGATGATCTTTCTTTTTTATTGATCCACCGGGGAATTGGTTGACTTCCCGGGGGTCAGATTTTGGTAGCCCCTTTGGGGGAATGGAATCTTGGCTCCTTAATTGATGTGGGTGCGAGCTGGCTTTTGTGGTGCTCTTATTCTGTTGAAGGAATGAAATTTCTAATTCCTTCTTTTTGATTTTTTTTTTCTTTTTCTGAGGTGGCCCACTTAGGGAGCAAGGATTTTCATTTGATTTCGCCTTTTTCCGCAATTTATTTCTTTTTTTTCGCGATTTGAAATTTGGCTTTTTTGGGATAATGCGTAAGCCTTTTTACTTTTTAGTCTCTTTTTATTACGCTGGCATTTTTCCTTCTTTTTGGGAGGTCCATTAGGGATGAAGTTTTCTTTCTTTGGTGATCCACCAGGGAATTAGTTGACTCCCTGGGGATCTGATTTTTCTTTTCTAGGGATGGAGTCTTGGCTCCTTGATTGAGGTTGATGCGAGCTAAACTTGTGAAGCTCTTATTCCACTAAAGAATGGGAATTTCTGATTCTTTTTTGTAGACTTTTTAGGAGATCCACTTGAGGATTTTTATTCGGCCTTCTCTGTTGTTTCCTTTTCTTTTGGGCATCCTCTGGGGATGCACGAGTTTTCTTCTTTTTTCCTTTTTTTGTTGAGCCCTTGTTGGTATGGAGATTGGACTCTTTTGACTGTTGATGATGATGGGCTCTTGAAGCCTTTATTCTCCATTGGGGAGTGTGGAGGAGACTTTGGGTGAGTGTGCTGGATGACTCATGTAATGGTAATGCTGAGCCATGAGGAGTGTTTTTGTTTTGCCTTCGGAGTAGGAAGGGATCCTCTTGGGGATGACTAAGCCTTTCCGTCGGCTTTTCTTTTATGATGTCTGATGATTGTGCCCTCTTTTATTGGGTGATGATTGGAGCTTTGGCTTCTGGAAGCTTCTTATGACAACTCGCTCTTCTTTCTTGAGGGAGAGCAATGTTTGGAGACTTATTACTTTCTTGTGCCTTCTTTTCTGGGTAGAAGGATGGTAGCTAGAGCTCTTGATTTTCAGAAGCTCTTATTCTGCTGAGTCGCTTGATTGACGACTTGCTCCATTTTCTTGAGGGCATTATTTGGAGACTCAGTCTCAGTGATCCTGTTTTCAATCATAAACATGGAGCTAGTCTCCTTATATGCATAAATGTTTTTCGTTTTTTGTTATTTGTCTGAAATAATTTTTATTTCTTTCATTTTTGACATTGACAAAGTCGTTTTGTGCGACTACTTGTGTGTGGATGCCCTAAATTCAATCTATTCTTTTTTATTGATGCATCTGGAAAAGTGACTGGCATTCTCATGCTGGACTTTTTATGATTATGATGAAGGGCCCCTCTCTTTTATTCATTTTTTGGTTTAGCCCTATGTTTTGCCTAGACCGCCCTTTTTTGGGGTTTTTGGTCTAGCGGGCTGCCTTAATTTTTGCCTAAGATATCTTAGCAGGCTTTTTTTCCTTTTTTATGAATGTCCTAACTTTTGCCTAGACCGCCCTTTGCGGGTTTTCGATCTAGCAGGCTACCCTAACTTTTGCCTAAGAATCTCCTAGCAGGCATTATTTTTTATTTTTATTTTTCTTATTTCTCTTTTCTTTTTGAGAGAAAGGACCCTATGCAATGTTTGTGATATGCATCCTATAATACTATTTCAATTAATTTTTCAAAAGGATTAACCAATGTGTTTTTACTTCTGATGAGCTTTTGACGTTATGTGCTTTGTCGATATGATAGGCTGTACTAATTTTGTCGTCTCGATTTTTTTCATGACCGAAGAATGATTGTGTTAATTGTAGAGTGACTTGCCATGTCAGTGTGCCCCTCCCTTTCCTTAGGGATGTCAATCCTCCTATTGATTACTATCTCCACATTTCCCTACTACTTACTAGAATGCCGTAGTGGTAAGGGTCAAGAGAAGAGAAAGAAGAGGATATTTAATTCAAAGGCTTGTGTTTTAGAATTGTTTTATTTTGACAAAAAATGGTTTTTGTAAGCACGGCTAGCCAAGGTTGGTTAGAGTGTTTAGGCTAGTTTAAACAACGTTTTGTTTATGGAGTGACGTCTTATTCTATGACGCTTTCTATGACTGATTGACTTCCCTAGTCTGCCCTTTGGGTTTTCAGCTTAGGATGTTGTGTTTTGTTTTGTCCTAACTTTTGTCTAGGTTTCTTTTTTCTTGCTTTGGAAACCTAGCGGACTTTATTTTGTAACCCTAATTTTTGCCTAGGCTACCCTTTATGGTTGTTCAGGTTTCCTAGCGGGTTTACCCTAACTTTTGCGTAGCCCCCTTTGTGGTTTTCCTACCGGGTATCTTGCCCTCTCTTTTTGGCCTTTAGCTTTTATGGGCTTCTTTTGATTTTTGTTTTCTTTTTGCACAACATTGGCGAAACACGACTTTATTTATGACGAGATAAAACTTTACTAGTGGAAAAATAGCATTCTATGACGAGTTTTTATCACGGTCATAGTCCACCCGTCATAGTATGTAGCGCGGTTGCAATTTTGTAATAAAATCATAAACTTTTTATGTCGGGTAATAGGTAACCGACATGGTAAGTGGAAAGTGAACTTTCTATGTCGGTTAACATTTACCCGACATAGAAAGTGAACTTTCTATGTCGGTTAAATTTTACCAGACATAGAAAGTGTATTTGATGACGGGTGTTAGGGCAACCGACATAGTATCTTCTGTTTTACACCTGCCGCGGCGCTCCATTTCATCACTTCACCCATAGCAGAGCTCCTCGTTCTCTCTGTCTCTTCTACGAACGTCATCGCCTTTGTACGTTTCTCCCCACCCAGCTCTGCTCGTCACGCCACCTGCCAACTCTGTTCGTCGTACCGCCTGCTGCTACTGTCGTTGGTGCCCGTCGCCTGTGGACGTTTCTCCCCACCCAGCTCTGCACGTCACGCCACCTGCCACCTCTGTAGGTCTTCAAGAGGTAAGTTTTCGTGCTTGCTTTAGCCATTGTAGGTTTACAGTTTTGAATCTGGTATGTAATAATGTTGTCAAGAGATGGAAAGATCACGGGTGCCTTTAGCTAATTTAGAGACGTATTTTAAGTAGTTTAGTCATTTGAATGTGTTTCTATAGGCATTCTTTCGTGATTTTGATTTTGAAAATTAGATTTATTATAATGTAGTTATTTCATTTTAAGTAGGCATTCTTTCGTGTTTCTGTAGGCATTCTTTCGTGATTTATTATAATGTAGTTATTTCATTTTAAGTGAAAACTATCATCGCTTATGCTCACCCTAATGTGAGACAATACGATTAGCCTTGATTGGAGTCAGTCATGAAATGATCCATTGTAGGACAGAACTTCCTATTGAAAGATTAAAATATCCAATCACGTGACATCGCAATTTTAGCAAAAGTACATGTTGGATGTTATCATCCTCAAACTATACTTATATGCTGTGTTATGTGACAGAAGGTAACAATGGATCGGAGTTGGATCAATTATAGACGAACAACAAATGAATATGAGAGTGGAGTTGAACAATTCCTTGAATTTGCTAAGATGAATGTTCCGGATAATGATGGAAGATTCTATTGCCCGTGTGTTAACTGCTTGAATGAGCGAAGATTACCGACTGAAGTTATTCGGGAACATGTTCTTTGTGATGGTTTCCTAAAGAGTTACATAAAGTGGACATGGCATGGTGAATTATTAAACATGCCAAGTGTAGAAAGAAGAAGTTGATCTAGAGATGGATGATCAGCTGGAGGAAATGATTCGTGAGCTTGGACAAGATGCCTTCCAACATACACATGTGTACGAGAAGTTGTCCAATGATGCAAAAAAGCCTTTGTATACAAATTGTACTAAGTTCACACGATTGTCGGCGGTACTAAAATTGTTCAATGTGAAGGCAAAGAATGGGTGGACTGATAAAAGTTTCACAGAATTACTTGAGTTGTTGAGTGACATGCTCCCTGAAGGTAACACATTGCCAACCCGCAATTATGATGCTAAGAAGATATTGTGTCCAATGGGTATGGAGTACCAAAAAATTCATGCATGTCCGAATGATTGTGTGTTGTACAGGAAAGAATTTGAGAACTTTCATGAATGTCCACAATGCGGGGAATCACGATACAAGAAGAAGGATGGTGATTCTGACAATGATGTAATGAAGGGTACCCCGACAAAAGTGTTATGGTATCTTTCCATTGTTCCAAGGTTGAAATGATTATTCACTAATGGAAATGATGCAAAACTCACTAGATGGCATGCAGATAGTCGTATTAAAGATGGTTAGTTGAGGCATCCGGCAGATGGATTGCAATAGAAAAAAATTGATTCCATCTTCCAGAATTTTGGTAATGATCCAAGAAACATTAGGTTTGGACTTGCTACAGATGGAATGAATCCATATGGAAATTTAAGCAGTAAACATAGTTCATGGGCTGTGGTGTTAGTTATTTACAACTTACCTCCGTGGTTGTGTATGAAACGTAAGTACTTGATGCTATCTTTGATGATCTCGGGTCCCAGACAACCTGGAAATGACATTGATGTTTTTTTAAGCCCATTGGTTGAAGAGTTGAAGATGTTGTGGGAGGAAGGTGTTGATGTGTTTGATGGGTACACAGGTGACTTATTCAAGTTGCGTGCAATGTTATTTTGTACAATTAATGACTTTCCAGCATATGGTAATTTGAGTGGCTACAGCACAAAGGGACATAAAGCTTGCCCGATATGTGAAGAAGACACATGTCACTATCAACTACAACATGGAAGGAAAACAGTGTACCTTGGACACCGAAGATTTCTTCCTTCAAACCATTCGTATCGTAAATTAAAAAAATCATTTAACGGGTGTCAAGAAAATGATGTAGCCCCAACACCTTTAAGTGGGGAAGAAGTATATCAACGAACAAGTGCTAATTCGTTTGAGTTTGGAAAGACGCAAAAGAAAGCCACAGGTATATGGAAGAAAATGTCAATCCTTTTTGTTCTTCCATATTGGAGGGTTCTTGATGTGAGGCATTATATAGATGACATGCATGTAGAGAAAAATGTGTGTGACAGTATCATTGGAACGCTCCTTAACATTCAAGGAAAAACAAAAGATGGTGTCAATGCTCGTTTGGACATGGTTGAAATGGGTATAAGAGAACAATTAGCTCCTCAACCTCATGGTAACCGAATATACTTGCCTCCAGCATGTCACACACTGTCTAAAAAAGAGAAAAGAAGTTTTTGTGAGTTTTTACGAGGTGTGAAGGTTCCATTTGGTTACTCTTCCAATGTGAAGAGACTTGTATGTATGAAAGATCTAAAATTGCTTGGGTTAAAATCTCATGATTGTCATGTATTGATGCAACAACTTCTACCTGTGGCTATTCGAGGTATCTTACCAGAGAATGTTAGATATTCCTTAACTCGATTATGCTTTTTTTTAATGCCATATGTAGCAAAGTTATGGACCCGGATGTTTTGGATCAATTAGAGAATGAGGCTGCAGTCATATTGTGTCAATTTGAGATGTACTTTCCTCCATCATTTTTTGATATTATGGTTCACTTGATTGTTCATCTAGCTAGGGAAGTTAGAATCTGTGGTCCAGTTTTCTTACGATGGATGTACCCTATTGAGCGATACATGAAGATATTAAAAGGGTATGTGAAGAACCAATATCGTCCTGAAGCATCAATTGTTCAAAGATATATTGCAGAGGAAGCTATTGAGTTTTGCACAAAATACTTATCAGAAGTTGAAGCTATAGGGTTACCTAAGACTCCTTACCATGGAATAGGTCTTGGTAGTGGAACTCGAGGTGCAAAAGTTGTGACAATGTGTCGAGATGAAGTACTTCAAGCGCATTTGTACATATTGAATAACAGTGAAGAAGTCATCCCCTACTTAAGTGCTCATAAAGACACTGTGAAGCGAAATAATCCACGTATGCCTAAAAAGTGGGTGATCACTGAACACAATAAGAGCTTTTTGAAGTGGTTTAAACAACAAGTTGAAGGTGACAATACAGCTTCTGATACACTAAAGTGGCTAGCATGTGAGCCAAACTTTGATGTGATATGTTTGGGTGGGTATGATATAAATAAGTATTCATTTTATACAAAGGGAGAAGATGAAATAAGCACAATGCAAAATAGTGGAGTCATGGTGGTGGCTGAATCAAAGCATTTCTCGAGTTCAAAGGATAAATATCCGATAAGGGCGTCAATGGGCTACTTTGGTGTAATTGAAGAGATTTGGGTAATAGATTACACGATATTCAGAGTACCTATTTTTAAATGTAAGTGGGTTGATTTCAATACTGGCATCTTCACCGACGATCTTGGATTTACCTTGGTTAACCTTGAAAATACTCGTTATACCGAAGAACCATTTATCATGGCATCTCAGGCAAAACAAGTGTTTTATGTCACTGATCCCGCTAACAAAGGATGGTCAGTGGTTCTACAAGGAAAACCCATGTATACTTCTCATGAGAATGATGAATTAGTACTTGATATATCGGAGACACCATGTTTCTCTTCAAATATGCCAAACTTGAGTGTTAATGTAGAAATAGATGATGTGCATGCTACACGTTATGACCATATGGAAGGATTTTGGGAGAATGTTCCAACTTGATAATGTATGCACTTTTTTAATGTATTATTTTTTAATGTATGCACTTTTTGTTTATCTTCAATCATATTGTCTAAACTAATGACTATTATTTTTTTTCTTTGAACACAGATATGGCAGATTCATATCGTACCCCTCCTCCTACATAGTCCCCCCTCCTACACAAGGTGGTGATCGAGTCAGCCGTCTACCAGGAAAAAGGGTAGGCGTGCTACACCGGCTGAGGGACTTGAATATCGACTCGTAGCTCCGATTAGAAATTGCCTATCCAGCTTTGACATGCAAACAGGTAGAGCCATAGGAGAGCACAGTGCTAGATTCACTAGCTATGTGGCCTTGCTTGCGAGAAGCAAGGTTAGTATTCTTATTGAGGATTGGGACCATGTTCCAGAGACACTGAAGAAGCAGATTTGGCAGAGTATCCTGGTACCTACTCTTATTGAGCATTTAACATGTATATATATTTAACTTTTTGGGAACTTCATGTTATTTTTATTGTGTAGGTCACATATGATGTCCCTAACACCACTTTGTTGAGGACAAAGTGGATCTCATTTGCTGGGGAACGCTGGAGAGGTTTTAAGAGTGATCTGACTAGTCAATACATATATGGGGCATTGAGCAACAAGAACCCATGTGACCAGTATCAGTTTTTGGATGAGGAGACATGGCAGGCATTTCGGACTCAGTGTTTAGACCCTAAGTTTCAGGTTAGCACATTTGTCATTTGTTTGTAGTCATTTTTTTTAAATAGAGGTTTTAAATCTGGTATTTTACATGGAATGCAACAGGCAAAGTGGCAGAAGGCACAGGATATTCAGAGAAAGAATATCCACCCCCACAGGTTGTCTCGTGGGGGTTATGAGAAATTGGAGGAGAAGATGATGAAGGAGACATCTTCAAGTCAACCTTCAGATGACTCGGTTGTGAGTTCTGTCACTCGCCCTTCACGCCATGATAAATGGAAGAGAGCTCGCCAGACCTCATCAGGGAATTACTTATCTGAGCAAACTAATGTTGTAGCTCAACGTATTGTAAGTAGCATATCCTAAACTAATTATATATGTTATACTACAATAGGCATATGTATTTGCTAAAAAATCCTTCCTTTGTGTTGTAGGATGAGTTGGTTGAGCAGAGCACTCAGGGATCATTCCACCCACATGGCCGTCAGGATATATTGGCAGTGGCCATTGGTACCCCGGAGCATCCTGGACGTGTTCGTGCTGCTGGACGAGGGGTGGGCATTAGACAGTACTTTGGTGCCCCATCCGTGGCAACTCCTACTTTGAGGCAGTTGAATGAGTTGGAGTTTGAGTCCCTCAAACAACAAATTAGGAAGGAGATTCGAGATGAGGTGTACTCTGAATTGAAGGCAGAGTTATTGAGCTCAATGCGAGCAGAGTTGGCATCTTTGTCCTCTCAACCTTCTCGTCCTCGCACGAGAGGCATCCCCGATTCATGTCAGCACAAAGGAGAGTTGTGATGCTCCCGATAGAGTGCCGCAGGTTGCTCCTATTGACACTGCTGACTGTGAGTTGTATGTTGCGGGTCCTCCCGAGCATTTGGTGGCATACGGTACGTATTATATCTTTGACATGTATTTGGTACACTGTTAAGCATTATATAGTCTAAAATATTTTATCATTTGTTTACCTTAAGGAAAATGTATGCATTGGGGTCAACCATCCACCACCAGAGTATTGGACATGATATGATAAGAGTGGTGGTTGTAGATGTTCGGGATGTTGCTGCCCCAATCCCTATTCCCATTGAAGAGGTTCAAACAGTGGGACAGGCACCTGGAAATTTTATCTTATGGCCAGTTTCATTAACAAGACCCATCCCAACACATGCACAGGTTGTGTCGTGCATTTATCCATTTTACTTATTATTTTTTGATATGTTGATGTATATTAATGTTATTTATTTTTGGTACTTGTATAGAAAGAGGCTGAAAAAGCAAAGGAAGTTGTGCATGAATCACCACCACCACCGAGTGCTTTACAGCGACTCGGTGCACTAGCAACGACTATCGGGACCACTCCCATACAGTTAGATATGCCACCCGAAGTCGTATGCAGGACCAAGACGATCCCTTTTTTCTTGCTCCAAAGGGATATTTTTGATATTCTTGTTGTTACTGATATGCTATGTGTATCAGTGTTGCAGCTTTGTGAATTGTAAGTAAATTTACATACTTTTGATATTCTCACTGGTACATTATTTTATAACTTTATTTATTTTCAATGTTGAAGGTATTTACATCGTTTGTGTGTTGAGAGGAAGATTGCCTTTATCTATGGATTTGTTGACCCTGTTGCCATTCAGTCTGTTGGGAATAAACCTGAAGAGGTGCAAACGTACTTAATAGAGACATTTCAAAATGGGGGCAAAGAAGTCTACTTAGCACCTTACTTGCATCAGTAAGTATACATCTTATAAATTAATGCACATTTATGTAAAACTAAAATTTTACTAATATTATTTCAACGTGCAGGGGTCATTGGCAGCTCATAATCATTGTTCCTCGGCAATTTGTTGTGATTCTCTTGTGTTCATTACACAAGAAACCAAATGATTTGGATATTAGAAAGCACATAGACGCGTAAGTTTGGTTTTTTTAATTGTTGTATCATATGTGCACTTACACCAAATTTATTTGTCCTTTTGTAGAGCTTTGGAAGCTCACCTAAGGTTGCAAGGCCTTCCATCTCATGCTAGAAAGAAGTTGATGTATATTGCACCAAAGGTGACCAAACATTCCTCTTACTGTTGTTCAATTTGTCATTTAAAGTTAATCTGACATGTATTTAACTTGTAGTGTCCACGCCAACCGGGAAGCCATGAGTGCGGGTATTATGTGATGAAGCACATGCAAATATACTATAATTAAGTCAAATATGCCAATTATGTAAATGGTTTCTAAATCTGAAATGTTTCAATATGTAGGAATTTACAAACTCATCTCCATTGAAGATTGAAGTGTTAGACGATATTAGAGAGCAGTGGGCTTCTTTCCTTTTAAGTATTCAATCTTCATAGCAAATTTGACTAGTAACAATTTTGATTGAATTGATTTAAGTTAGCAAATTTACATTCGTTTAAGTAAATATGAACTGTCTGGAACTGAGGTACATATATTGATTTCAATATGTTTCATATATGTACATATATATCTGTCTAAAACTATATATATATGAACTGTGCATATCTGTCTGTACAAATGTTTGGAACTCTGAATATTTGTCTGGAACTATGATGAATAGGCAGGTCTACTCAAAGAAAGGTAGGATATGTGAAGAAACTGCAGGTTCTGTAAAAAAAACACTTTCTACATCGGTTATGTCATTAACTGACGTAGAAAGTACTTTCTACGTCGGTTAATGACACAACCGACGTAGAAAGTTTAACATTTTATGTCGGTTATAAGCATAACCGACATTGATATAACATACAATCACAGTTACTGTTAACCGACGTAGAAAGTTTAACATTTTATGTCGGTTATAAGCATAACCGACATTGATATCACATACAATCACGGTTACTGTTAACCGATATAGATACTGGGGTTATAGAAAGTTAGAAAGTAAGACTTTCTATGTCGGTTCCCTGGCTAACCGACGTAGAAAGGCTTACTTTCTATGACCCCTGTATCTATGTCGCCGCTTTAACCGACGTAGAAGGCCCATTTTAACCGACGTAAAAAACCTTTTCTGAAGTAGTGTTTGTGTTTCTAGTCAATCAGTGGTGATGAGTGGTTTGATTATTTTGACTATGGCACATTTTGACGCATTTTTGAAACGTTTTCTTAAACATGGTTATTAATGAGGTTTAGATATGAATAGTAGGAAGAGAAGCAGATAATAAGAATAACATTCTTTGTAATTAATAGGGAAATATGTGCCCTACAATGCTCGGGGGTCGGGCTAGCCCCGAGGAGTAATCTCTAATAGTCATTGGATTTACAAACCCTAAGAATCAGAAGGAGAACACCTAATGACTAAAGTCGCTTTTGATGCTTGAACTCCTCTATTTGGGAAAATCTGATTCAAGGTGGGGAGGGGAGACTTCCCTTTTCTCCGTGCAACTTGATCCTTTGTAGGGTAATGCTTTAAAGGATTGTCTTTAAAATTTGGTGGCTCCCTTATTCCTTGAGAGTTTCTAATGAGCCCTTGGTTTGGGCGGCATCCATATTTCCTCACCATGTGGGTCACCTTTATATCGTTGGGGAAGTCTAAAAGATATTTCAAAGGTCCTTTTCAGTCGCATCCATTCAAGGTAGGGCAAACGACTTGCTGATCCGAATGTCGTTTTTAGCTCGAATCGTGAGTTTGTCTCTTTGGCGGAGCATTGAGAGAACTGCCTTAGCATCATGAATCCAAAGTCTACTCAGTTTCCTCTTTGGATTATGTTTTTCTTCGGTCTTTTTATTTTTTCTTTATTTATAGGAGCGTCATCTTACAACTCCTTGGGGGGAATAGATTCTTCCATTTCTAATTTTGCCCCCAATGTCAGCTATGCTGGAGATATCCTTGTTAATGGGCGGTGTTTTTGCGTATCTCCATGGTGCAGCCTTATTTGATGTATGGGGTGAACAAATGTAACGACATCTCTGCCCCTTCTTCCTTATTAACTCGGATACCCAACGGTTGAGGCTTATTATCCTCTTTAGGCGGATCAACCGTTGGAGAGAACTTGACGACAAAAGGTTTGCTCTTCATCTTATTCTAATTCATGGAAAGCACATAAATTAATCCTTTCTTTTTATTATCTTATTATTATTAAAGTGAGAATGAATGCAATTTATGAATGCAATTTATGAATACAATAGACACTTGAAGAGATGATGAAAACAAACAATTTTATTTATTTCATCCAGACAGTGTACATTCCTCAATGCAATGTTTCGAAGTACATTTTTTTTAAAAAGTGTAGAAGCCTAAATGAACCCATAGGCAGGTTAGAATTTCTATTTATTTTCTTTTTGACTTTCCGTGCATGGCATGCGAATGCCCTAATCCTCTTTTCATGGTATTGAGGAATATCCACTTCTTCGATTGTCTATTATTAGATTCATGTTATGAGGATGAAGTTTGGTGAATGCATGTATGCAAGTGTTTGTTTTTTCCTAAACATTATCATGTTTTATTTTCTAACATGATGTATGATAGTGTTTGGGATTTTTTGTTTTTTTTTTATGCGGATGAGGGCATGAAGAATACTAGCCGCTTTCTAGAATGCAAATTTTTTTTTTATTGTTTAAAACAAATGATTTATGAGATGGATATTCCTTAGAATGAATGTATTTATGCATGCACCAATACAAAAGGGCGGTAGATGTTCAAAGTGACATAACTTTTGACTGAGATGTCCGATTTGGACGCACATCATATCAAAACGAAAGGAAAAAGGTGAGGAATCAGTATATAAGTACCCAAAGGGGATTTGGCCCAGTAATTTTCCCAAAAAACGCTTCTAAGACCCATTTTTTAGGGATTTATTAAAATGATGCGTATGCATACTTTTCTTATGCATTTATTTTTTCTCTTGATTTTTCCACTTATGACATGATGCAATATGAATGATACGACTTTGTCAAAATTATTTTTATAAATGTTTTGATTTTGTTATTATTATTTTATTTATTTTGGATTTATTTTTTTAGCCTCTTATCTCTTCTATCGGACTGCGTGGCTACTTAGCTTACAAAGAACCTGAAACCAGGCTAGCTAAAAGGCAGACTGTCCGAGATAAAATGGTTTTATTGGTGAAAGAATAATATTAGCATCCCTTATCTCTTCTGTCGGACTGCGTGGCTACTTAGCTTACAAAGAACCTGAAACCAGGCTAGCTAAAAGGCAGACTGTCCGAGATAAGGGTGTTTATTGTAAAATTTTGTTTTTATCTGTTGTTTGGTTATGCTATGCAATCAAATGCAACAAACAAATGCACATACAATTCACTCATCCGCGAACAGGCGAGAAGTCGTTTTAATCACGAGGTAGGGTTTTCCTGCAGAAAAGTGCATTGGCAAGGGTAGGTTCTAACTGTTCTCACCAAGGCTTAGGCCCCCAAGGTGCCCCCATTATAGGGTCCTCACTCTCCAGCCTTCCGACCATGCTTAACACTAAGGCCATAGTCAGTCTTTGTGCCAAAAGAGGAAGGTTATCACCTTGAGTGATGGTTTCCAATCACACTGGTGGGCACAAGGCCATCACTACAGCGAACCGTACCTGCCACCCACTCCCTATGGATTTCTCACTTGCCCCTGGGTATAGAGGGAACTGTCGTGTGCAAGGGTTTGTGTACAATTTGTATTTCAAACAATTGCGTAAATATAAACAAACAACAGTTATTAAAGCCAAGCATTAAAACATGTTATAATACAAGGTAGGGTAAAAGCGTAATTTTTTTTATGTCTTTTATTTATCAAACTAGGCCATCACTAAATGGGATCAACTCTCTTGCTTCCCCAGCGGAGTCGCCATCTGTCGCCGCCGTCAAAAAGAGGCGGTCGGAGCGACGCGATGGTTCCGACTTTCCAATTTTCGCGTTTTTATGGGTGTGGTTACAACGCCTTTAGGTTGTCCGATAACCGGGCTGAACCTAGGGGCGAGGTTTTCGAAAAAGTGTTCTTGGATTGTCCGATAACCGGGCTAACCCAAGAACTAACTTTGAAGGGTTCTTATGGAGTCGCCACCGATGTTTTTATCGGAAACATCGGAAAAGGAAAAAAGAAGGCAATGGTTTTCGAAAAACCAACTTTGGCCATTATAACTAGAGTTGGGTAAGGGAGTTAGTTACGTGTGGGGAAGGTATTAGCACCCCCACAACGCCCCTTTCGGGTTCCCTATGATGGACTATTCTTAAAATAAAGACAATAAAATTATGCTTCTACCCTATTTATTTATTACAGAATTTAAATAGTTATCTACATGATCCTAATATCTAATGCATACAAGGAAAACAGTAAAAGAAAGCGATAAAAGAGAAAAGATATGAAGGAGAACCTCCGAAGCGAGCTTTTATAAATGTTGAACTTGAGGACGCTTTTTGGCAGTCCCCGCACTCTACAGAGACACTCCTCTCTCGATCAAAAAATAAAGGTGTCACCCTACCGAGGGCCGGATGTCTCAAAAAAAGAGGACATCCTTAACCGATTTCTACCTTAACGGAAATCGGAAGGCTCACTCGAACTCTGGAAAAATACTCAGAGTCACTCTAAAGTGCCAAGAGGCTTCCTAGAGAGTGGTAGGAGTGAATGGTGTGTGTGAAAATGGGTGGAATGAGGCTCCTATTTATAGGAAAAAAGTGCTAGGTCGGGAAGGCCTTCTCGCCATTTGGGAAGGCCTTCTCGCCATTTGGGAAGGTCTTCTCGCCAGAATTTTTTTATTTTTTATTTTTTATTATTTTTATTTTATTTTATTTTATTATTTTTTGTACAGAAAAGCCTTCCTACTCTAATATGGGGCCTAATAGTCTCTCCTAGTGGCTTTTTAGGCTTTGTCCATCTTCGAATAGGAGGTCTTCTGCTCTTATTTTGAGGTCGGGCAAGATTAGGGGTCTACAATGAGTATGTTTCTGATTTTCATTCCTTACATGCTAGGAAACATTATTTTCTTTCTGATCTGTATACTTCTTTTGCATGCACCGAATCCGAATCTGATTTTTATATTGACATTGATCTTCATTCTAATCCTGAGTTATATTATGAATTTAAATCTGATCATATGTCTGATGTTTTGGGTGTTGTACCTCCTATGGATATAAGTTCTTTAGAGTCAGAATGCACTAACCATGTTGTAGGAAGTATACATGAATCTGACTTGCAGGTTGAGGTACAGGCTGTGGAACCTAGTCTTCTTCCCTCTCTGGTTCCTTCTGTTCAGCCAGCACCCACTCCAGAACTAAAGACTTTACCAGAAAACCTCAAGTACGCTTATTTGGAGGATGATGAGAAGTTTCCAGTGATCATTTCCACCTCCCTTGATGCTGTTCAAGAGGAGAAACTGTTGCATGTTCTGAAAAGGCATAAGAAAGCCATCGGATGGACCCTGGCGAACATTCCTGGTATCAGCCCATCCACATGCATGCATAGGATATTATTGGAGGATGGAGCCAAACCAGTGAGACAGCCACAAAGACGACTCAACCCCGTGATTTTGGATGTTGTGAAGAAGGAGGTGACCAAGCTTCTTCAGGCTGGGATCATCTATCCTATATCAGATAGTCAGTGGGTGAGTCTAGTCCAGGTGGTCCCTAAGAAGACAGGCCTCACTGTTGTGAAGAATGAGAGGAATGAGCTCATTCCCACCAGAATACAAAACAGTTGGAGGGTCTGTATCGACTACCGAAGGCTCAACCAGGCAACACGGAAGGACCATTTTCCACTGCCTTTCATTGACCAGATGCTTGAGCGTCTGGAAGGTAAATCTCATTACTGCTTTCTGGATGATTTCTCAGGTTATTTTCAGATCCATATTGCTCTTGAGGATCAGGAGAAAACCACATTCACCTGCCCCTTTGGCACTTTTGCCTATAGGAGAATGCCTTTTGGCCTATGCAATGCCCCTGGTACCTTCCAGCGGTGCATGCTTAGTATATTTTCAGATTTCCTTGAAAATTGTATAGAGGTGTTTATGGATGATTTCACTGTGTATGGATCCTCGTTTGATGCATGCTTAGATAATTTGGATAGAGTGCTTAATAGATGCATTGAAACTAATCTTGTTCTGAATTTTGAAAAATGTCACTTCATGGTAGAACAGGGTATAGTTTTAGGGCATATCATTTCTAGTAAGGGCATAGAAGTGGATCCTGCAAAAATCTCTGTTATTTCACAATTGCCTTACCCCTATTGCGTGCGAGAGGTTCGATCTTTTCTTGGTCATACAGGTTTCTATAGGCGATTCATTAGAGACTTCAGTAAGAAGGCCCTTCCACTATCCAATCTGCTTCAGAAAGATATTGAATTTGATTTTGATGACAGGTGCAAAAAGGCGTTTGACTGCCTCAAGGAAGCATTGACCACCACTCCTATCATCCAGGCACCTGACTGGACAATCCCATTTGAGTTGATGTGTGATGCATCTAATTATGCATTAGGGGCTGTCCTAGCACAGAGAGTTGATAAGCTGCCTCAGGTAATATATTATGCTTCCAGGACTTTAGATGCTGCCCAAGCAAACTATACCACCACTGAGAAAGAGCTTCTTGCCATTGTGTTTGCTCTTGATAAATTTAGATCATATTTGCTTGGTTCTCATGTTATTGTGTTCACTGACCATGAAACTTTGAAGTACCTACTAAAGAAGGCTGAGTCAAAGCCTCGATTGATCAGGTGGATGCTCTGGCTCTAAGAATTTGATTTGGAGATCCGTGATAAGAGTGGAGCACAAAATTTGGTTGCAGACCATTTGAGCAGAATAGAGAGGTGTGCTGATGATGCTTCACCAATCCGGGATGACTTTCCCGATGAGGGTTTGTTTGCACTTTCTGCTTCTTTTCCAACACCTTGGTTTGCAAACGTTGTTAATTATCTTGTAGCTTCTGTTTTTCCTCCCTTAGCATCCAGAGCTCAATGTGATAAACTTAAGAGCGATGCTAAGTATTATATTTGGGATGACCCGTATTTGTGGATGTTGTGCAGTGATCAGGTTACCAGGAGATGCATTCCAGACCATGAGATTGACTCGGTCCTGCAATTTGGTCATTCTTCTGCAACCGGTGGTCATCTTGGCATTCAGAGGATAGCTCGCAAGGTGCTTGACTGTGGTTTCTATTGGCCCATCATCTTCAAGGATGCGTTGAGAATTTGCAGCACTTGTGAGCATTGTCAGAGAGCAGGAGGGTCCCTTACATGGAGACAGCAGATGCCCCAACAACCCATGTTGTTTTGTGAGGTGTTTGATGTCCGGGGTATCGATTTCATGGGTCCCTTCCCTGTTTCTTTTGGTTTTTATTATATTCTCCTTGTTGTTGATTATGTTTCAAAATGGGTGGAAGCCAAAGCCACTAGGACTAATGATGCTCGGGTTGTTGTGGATTTTGTTAGATCTAACATCTTTTGCAGATTTGGAGTACCCAGAGCCATTGTTAGTGATCAAGGCACCCATTTCTGTAACAGGTCCATGCAGGCCTTGCTCAAGAAGAATGGGGTTGTTCACAAAGTCTCTACACCTTACCACCCCCAAACTAATGGGCAGGCTGAAATCTCAAATAGGGAGATAAAGAGGATTTAGAGAAGATTGTCCAGCCTAACAGAAAGGATTGGAGCAACAGACTGGAGGATGCTCTTTGGGCACATAGGACTGCTTACAAGGCACCTATAGGGATGTCTCCCTATCAAGTTGTCTTTGGTAAGCCATGCCACCTACCAGTGGAGATAGAGCACCGAGCATATTGGGCTGTGAAATCATGCAACTTCTCACTTGATGAAGCTGGAGAGGAGAGGAAGCTACAGATAAATGAATTGGATGAGATCCGTTTGGAAGCTTACGAGAATTCCATGTTCTACAAAGAGAAAACTAAGAGATTTCATGATAGCTCCATAGCTAGGAAGGAGTTCTTTGTTGGTTAGCAAGTGCTATTGTACAATTCCAGATTGGGTCTCATGGGTGGTAAGTTGCGTTCAAAGTGGATTGGATCTTTTATTATTACTAATGTTTATCCTTATGGTGCAGTTGAAATTAAAAGTGAATCCACAGAAAAGAGCTTCAAGGTTAATGGCCATCAACTGAAACCATTCCTCAGCAATCCTTCTCTAGTGGATGTAGTTGTGGAGGAGATATCCCTGATTGATCCCACTTACCTTCCACCATGACTTAGGGAGTTCTCTTTTTCCTTCTCTTTACTTTTATTGCACTTGTCTAATTGGTGATTTGATTGCTTGACTTGATGTTATGCTACATTGGGACAATTTGTAGTTTAAGTGTGGGGGAGACTGTTCTTTGTTTAGGATTTTTAGTTTTCTTTGTATTTCAGGTTCGTGTTTTGTGTACAATTTGCATGTTTTTTTTGGATCTCTGGGTTGTGTTTAGGTTTTGGGCACTTTCTTCACTCTTAGATAGGAGTTGCTTTATGCTTTTTGGATTGAAATCCCTGTTTTTCTCTGCTTGTCAAGTTGGTTATGATGTTTGAGAGGTTGAATTGAAGGCGACAATCTTACCCTTTGTGAGGAATTGAGCCACTACCTATTCTTTCTTGAGTGTTATGCCTCTTGATTGCTTGCGCAGTAGCCTTGGCTTGACTCTGATTGATACTTCTTGATTCACATGCATGTTTGGAGATGATTAAGGCATTTTTGTTCTGATTAGCCTCTAGCCAAATGAGCCTACCTTGAATTAATTCCTTTGATAGCCCCTTTGAGCCTATGTGTCCCTTTATTTCTTTTGAAGCTCATTAAAAGCCTTAAGTGAAAAACCATGATTACCTTAACCTTAGGGATTTTTGGAGCTTTGGAATTGTTTTGGGAATAAGTTATTGAATAAGTGTGGGGGTGCATTTTGTATTTCATTGGATGATGTACTGGCTAGTTGGTTATCTCTGCTGTACAGTTTTTGTGTTTTCCTTTCAGTGTATTTCATGTAGTTCAAAAAAAAAAAAAAAGGATATATAAAAAAAAGAAGAAGAAAGGAAAGTTGTGGTTGAGGCAAAAGACAATAGAGGAGGTTTGATATTAGAGGTTTGTTAGAGGTTTTTGGGCATGCATCTTGTGCTTATTTTTTACTTATTCCCCATTGCTCCTCTAGTTCCTCTGGTTCACAGCTACTTATCCCATATGATATCCTCTACCTTGTCCCTACCCCCATTACAACCTGAAAAGACCTTTTGATCTTTTTGTGCATGTGCGTTGGGTGTTGAGTTTAGAGGCTTGCCAAGTTTATCTGTTGTTTGATTTTCTTGAGTATTTTGAGAGTATACAGTAGCCTAGACACATGAGAGATACAGTGCATCTTGTGAGGTTTTGTCACTTTGAATTACCTTTTGACCTGATTGACCTCTTGCCAGGTTTTGAATTGCTTGGATGATTTCCATGAGTATCTGGTTCCTCTGACTCTTTGCGTGTTGGATGTTGTCTACTCCTTTCTTTTCCCAGGATTCGTTAAGGATTGTGTAAATTTGTTTGTGTTTTGTGTGTCTTCTTGTTCCTGCTCCTTTTTGTTATGTCACTCTCTTCGATGTCTTTAGAATTGTTCCTTGCTCTGCTTAATCCCATGATTTTGCCTGGGAGTGCAAAAGGCTAAGTGTGGGGGAATTTGATGAGCCATTATTTTCCTGCATTTTCTTATCTTTCTGTACTTATCTTAATTGGTGCATTGTGTTTAATTGTCTATTATTAGTGCATTTAGGTGATTGCATTCATAAATTGCATTCATTCTCACTTTAATAATAATAAGATAATAAAAAGAAAGGATTAATTGATGTGCTTCCCATTAATCAAAATAAGATGAAGAACAAACTTTTCATCGTCAAGTTCTCTCCAACGGTTGATCCGCCTAAGGAGGATAATAAGCCTCAACCGTTGTTCATCCGAGTAAATAAAGGAGAGGGGGCAAGGACATCATTGCGTTTGTTCACGCCTCTTGTCGCCGCCGTTAGAAGAGGCAGTCGGAGCGACGCGATGGTTCTGATATGACTCGCATTTTTTGAAAAAAACGGTCCAACGCCTTTAGGCTGTCCTATAATCGGACTGGACCTATAGGCGAGGTTTTCGAATAGGTTCGAGGAGTCGCCATCAGTGTTTTAACCTTAAACACTGAAAAAGGTAAAAAAAAGAAAAAAAGGCAGTGGTTTTAGAAAAAACTAACTTTGGCCATTATAACCAGAGTCGGGTAAGGGAGTTAGTTACGTGTGAGGAAGGTGTTAGCACCCCCACAACGCCCCTTTCGGGTTCCTATGATGGACTAACTTAGAAAATAAACACTTAAAGAAATTATGATTTTATCCTATTATTCTATTTACTTGCAATATTTAAATATCTACATGGCTCTATTATTTAATGCACACAAAGAAAGCTATAAAGAAAGCAATAAAAGAGACAGAGAATAGAGAAGGAACCTCTGAAGCAAACTTTATATTAACTCTTCGAAAATGTGAGGACGCTTTTTGGCAGTCCCCACACTCTACAAGCACGCTCCTCCCACAAAATAAAGAAAAGTCACTCTACCGAGGGCCGGATGTCTCAAAAAGAGACTTCCTTAACCGATTTCAACTTTAATGGAAATCAGAAAGCTCCCTCGAACCCCGGAATAATGCTCGGAGTCACTCTAAAGTTCCAAAAGGCTTCCTAGAGAGTGGAGGAGTGGAAAAGGTGTGAAAAAATAGAGAAATGAGGCTCTTATTTATAGGGATCCGTGCCTGGAAAAGGTGGACAACCGTCTGGACAAAGCGGACGGCCGTCCATGGCAAAAAGTGGCCATGGACGGCCATCCATTCAGTGTGGACGACCATCCATGGCCTTAAAGTTGCCATGGATGACCATCTGCTTGTCCTAGACGACCATCTGCCTGTTCTGGACGACCATCCGCTTGTCTTGGACGGCCATCTGCTGTCTCCGGCGGATTTCTCGATTTTTAATGCCTCTAAAAACCCTTCCTATCCTAAATGGAACCTAGAACAAGCTACTAGGGACTTGATAAAGTATTAACCATCTTTGAAACAGACGATCTTCGGCTTTATTAGGGGGCCGAGCAAGATTTGGGGTCTACACCTCCTACGTCAAATAAAGTTGTACCATGGAGATACGCAAAAACATCGCCCATCAATGAGGATATCTCCAACATAGTCGGTATCGGGGGCAGGATTAGAAGTGGAAAAATCTACTCCCCCGAGGAGCTACAAGACAATGCTCCCAAGAATAAAGCAAAAATAATAAGATTGAAGAGAAACATAATCCAAAGATGAAATTGAAGAGACTTTAAATTCACGACGCTGAGACAATTCTTTCAACGCTCCGCCAAAGAGACAAACTCACGGTAGGCGACAAGATGGTCACGATTCGAGCTAAAGACGATATTCAGATCAGTAAGTCGTCTGCTCTACCTTGAATGGATGCGACTGAAGAGGACCTTCGAAATATCTTTTGCCAATATGAAAAGACTTCCCCAATAATATGACTGTGACCCACATGGTGAGGAAATATAGATGTCGCCCAAACCAAGGGCTCATTAGAAACTTTCAAGGAATAAGGGAGCCACCAGATTTTTAAGACAATCCTTTGAAGTATGACCCTACAAAGGATCAAGCTACACGGAGGAGAAAAGGGAAGTCTCCCCTCCACACCTTGAATAAGATTTTCCCAAATAGAGGGGTTCAAGCGTCAAAAACGACTTTAGTCATTAGGTGTTCTCCTTCTGATTCTTAGGGTTTGTAAATCCAATGACTATTAGAGATTACTCATCGGGGCTAGCCCGACCCCCGAGCATTGTAGGACACATATTTTCCTATTAATTACAAAGAATGTCATTCTTACTATCTTCTTCTCTTCTTGCTATTCATATCTAAACCTCATTAATAACCATGCTTAAACAAACGTTTTCAAAATGCGTCAAAGTAATCAAACTGCACCATTGACCAAAATAAAAGTCAAATCCATCACCACTAATTGACTAGAAGCACAAAATAAAGTTTTACCTCGTCATAAGTAAAGTCATGTTTCGACAATGTTGTGCAAAAAGAAAACAAGGAAGCCCATAGAAGCTAAATGCCAAAAAGAAAAGGCAAGGTACCCCGTAGGAAACCCATTAAGGGGGCTACGCAAAAGTTAGGGTAAACCCGCTAGGAGACCTGAACAACAATAAAGGGTAGCCTAGGAAAAAATTAGGGTTACAAAATAAGGTCCGCTAGGATTCCCAAAACAAGAAAAGAGGAAACCTAGACAAAAGTTAGGACATAGCACAACATCCTAGACTGAAAACCCAAAGGGCAGACTAGGGAAGTTAATCAGTCATGATAGGCACCATCGAATAATCAAGACGCCACTCCATAAACAAAACGTTTGTCTAAACTAGCCTAAACACTCTAATCAACCTTGGCTAGTCGTGCTTACAAAAACCATTTTTGTCAAAATAAAACAATTCTAAAACACAAACCTTTGAATTAAATATCCTCTTCCTTCTTTTCTCTTGACCCTTACCACTACGACATTCTAGTAATTAGTAGGGAAATATGGAGATAGTAATCAATAGGAGGATTGACATCCCCAAGGAAAGGGAGGGGCGTATTGACATGACAAGTCGCTCTACAATCAACACAATCATTCTTCAGTCATAGAAAATCGAGACGGCAAAATCGGTACAGCCTATCATGTCGAAAAAGCACATAACGTCAGAACCTCATCAGAAGTAAAAGCACATTTGATTAATCCTTTTGAAATATTAATTGAAATAGCATTGTAGGATGCATATCGCGAACATTGCATGCATATGATAGGGTCCTATCTCTCAAAAAGAAAAGAGAAAAGAGAAAGAAAAAAGCGAAAATAAAAAGAATAATGCTTGCTAGGAGATTCTTAGGCAAAAGTTAGGGTAGCCCGCTAGATCGAAAACCCGCAAAGGGAGGTCTAGGCAAAAGTTAGGGCATTCATAAAAAAGGAAAAAGCCTACTAAGATATCCTAGGCAAAAATTAAGGCAGCCCGCTAGACCGAAAACCCCAAAAGGGCGGTCTAGTAAAAAGATAGGGCTAAACCAAAAAATGAATAAAATAGAGGGGCCCTTCATCATAATCATGAAAGTCCAGCAGGAGAATGCCAGTTACTTCTCTAAATGCATCAAATAAAAGGATAGATTGCATTTAGGGCATCCACACACAAGTAGTCACACAAAACGACTTTGTCAAGGTAAAAAATAAAAGAAATAAAAATTACTTCATGTAAATAACAAAAAGGAAAAGCATTCATGCATATAAGGAGTGTCGCCGCCGTAAAAAAGAGGCGGTCAGAGCAACGCGATTGTTCCGACTTTCCAATTTTCGCGTTTTTTATGGGTGATGTTACAACGCCCTTAGGTTGTCCGATAACCAGGCAAGGGCGAGGTTTTCGAAAAGGTGTTCTTAGGTCGTCCAATAACCGGGCTGACCTAAGAACTAATTTGAAAGGGTTCTGATGGAGTCGCCACCGATGTTTTTACCGAAAACATCGAAAAAGGAGATAAAAGACGTTGGTTTTCGAAAACCAACTTTGGTCGTTAAAACCAGAGTTGGGTAAGGGAATTAGTTATGTGTAAGGGAAGTGTTAGTTCCCTTACGACGCCCCTTTCGGGTTCCCTATGACAGACCAGTTATTTTATAGATAAACTTTCGAAATGATGCTTTTACCCTTTTATTTGCGGAATTAAAATAACGACTACATGACCCTAATGTCTATTATGCAATTTAATCATAAAAATAAAGACAGTAAAAGAGAGGGAGAGAGTGAAGAAACCTCCGAAGCAAGCTTTTTGATTAATTCTCTTAAAGATAGGATGCGTTTTGGCAGCCTTTCGCTCTTACAACGCCAAAAATCGCTCTCGAAACGCTATAAAAATCTCTCTAAGACACTCAAAAACTCCGGAAATGCTTCAGAGGGACTCTAGGAAGAGAATTTGAAGAAAGTGTAGAAGGGAAAGTGGAAGAAGCATCTGAAATGAAGGGGGGAGCGCTCACTATTTATAGGGATTCGCGTCTGTCAGGTCGAAACGGTCGTCTCGTCTGACAAGGTCGAGACGGTCGTCTCGCCATTCGGGACGGCGGTCTCGACTTGCAAAAGTGGCAAGACCACCGTCTCGTTTGGCGAGATGGAGGTATTGACTTTTCCAGAAACGAGAAGGCCTTCTCGCCAAACGGGAGGGGGGTCTCGCCATTCATAAGTGGCGAGACGACCGTCTCGCCAAACGAGACGGTGGTCTCGATTTGCTGGAATGGCGAGATGGCGGTCCCGAAAAGCGAGACGACGGTCTCGATCCCTGAAGGCGAAAATCCTTATTTTAATGCAGAAAATCCTTTCTATCCTAGTATGGGGCCTAATAGTCTCTCCTAGTGGCTTCTTAGGCTTCTTCCATCTTCGAATAGGAGGTCTTCTAGTCTTTATTATGAGGTCGGGCAAGATTTGGGGTCTACAAGGAGACTAGCTCCATGTTTGTGATTGAAAACAGGACCACCGAGACCAAGTCTCCAAATAATGCCCTCAAGAAAATAGAGCAAGTTGTCAATAAAGTGACTCTGAGCAAAATAAGAGCTTCCAGAAGTTAAAACTCCAACTGCCATCCTTCTACCCTAGAAAAAGAAGGCACAAATAAGAAGTCTCCAAACATTGCTCTCCCTCAAGAAAGAAGAGCGAGTTGTCATCCAATAACACAGAAGAAATAAGAGCTTCCAGAAGCCAAAGCTCCAGTCATCATTTTTCTACCTAAAGGAGGTCACAATCATCAGACATCATAAAAGAAAAGCCGACGGAAAGGCTTAGTTATCCCCAAGTGGATCCTTCCCTATTCCAAAGGCAAAATAAATATTACCCCACGACTCAGCATCGCCACTACTTGAGTCATCGAGCACACTCACCCACAAAGTCTCCTCCACACTCCCCAATGGAGAATAAAGGCTTCAAGAGCCCATCATCATTAAAAGTCAAAAGAGTCCAAACCATCAAGGGCTCAACAAAAAAAAGGAGAGAAAAGAAAACCCTTCATCTCCAGCAGATGACAAAAAGGCCATGACAGAGAAGGCCGAATAAAAATCCTCAAGTGGATCTCCTAAAAAAGTCTACAAAAAGGAATCAGAAATTCCCATCCCTCAGTGGAATAAGAGCTTCACAAGTATAGCTCACATCAACATCAATCAAGGAGCCAAGACTCCATCCCTAGAAAAGAAAAATCAGATCCCCAAGAAATCAACTAATTCCCTGGTGGATCACCAAAGAAAGAAAACTTCATCCCTAGTGGACCTCCCAAAAAGAAGGAAAAGCCAGTGTAATAAAAAGAAACTAAAAAGTAAAAAGGCTCACGCATTATCCCCATAAAAAAGCCAGATTTCAAAATCACGATAAAAAAGAGATAAATCACGGAAAAGGCGAAATTAAATAAGAGCATCACAGAACTAGCTCACACCAGTACCTAACAAGGAGTCAAAACTCCAGGGGGCAAACCAAAATCAGATCCCTGAGAAGTCAACCAATTCCCCGATGAAGAAAGATCATCCCCAGTGAGCCTACTACAAAGGCAAAACTTCAGATTCATCCTCAGAATGTCATTTGTCTACGCATAGGAAAGACCTGGCAAGCAAGAGCCAGCATCCCCAAAAGGGAATATCGGCCTAGTAAGAGGCAAAAACAAATGCAGCCAAAAGTCTTCACTTCCGATGAAGCATCTGCCTACTCAGAGGCATTACCAGAAACTCAATGGAGTACCCGCCTACTCAAGAGGCATCACCAAGATCAACAAATCCCCAAAGGATTCCTGCCTATCTAAACGGCACTTATCAAAAACCCCCGACAACCAGCAAAGTCGGATGACCACTACCAAAGGATCAAAAAACAAAGAATCCCCAGCAAACAACAAGTTGGATGACTATAAGGAAAAGCCAAAAAAACAAAGAATCCCCGGCACACCGAAAGACTTTACCAGAAAGGACATTTACCAAAACATAAATCACTCACCATGGAGTCGGTGCATGAGCCAGAGCAGTAAGCCACTGTCGCCGCTGTCAGAAGAGGCGGTCGGAGCGACGCGATGGTTTTGAAATGACTCGCGTTTTTTGAAAGAAAAGTCACTCGAACCGAGGGTCGGACATCTCAAAAAGAGACTTCCTTAACCGATTTCAACCTTAACGAAAATCGGAAAGCTCACTCGAACCCTGGAATAATGCTTAGAGTCACTCTAAAGTGCCAAAAGGCTTCCTAGAGAGTGGTAGGATTGAAAAGGTGTGAAAATTCGGAGAATGGGAACTCCTATTTATAGGGAACTGGGCTTGGAAAAGGTGGACGGCCGTCTGGACAAAGTGGACGGTCGTCCATGGCAAAAAGTGACCATGGACGACCATCCATGTAGAGTGGACGACTGTCCATTGCAACTTTTGGCCATGGACGACCGTCCAAGATAAGTGGACGGCTGTCCATGGCCTTAAAGTTGCCATGGACGGCCATCTGCTTGTCTTGGACGGCCATCTGCCTGTTTTGGACGGCCATCTGCTTGTCCTGGACGACCATCTGCTGTCTCCGACGGATTTCCCGATTTTTAATGCCTCTAAAAACCCTTTCTATCTTAAATGGAACCTAGAACAAGCTACTAGGGACTTAATAAAGTCTTGACCATCTTCGAAATGGGTGATCTTCGGATTTATTAGAGGGTTGGGCAAGATTTGGGGTCTACAGTTGCCCCCCTTTTACCCGAGCAATTGACTATGGGTTGTAGACCCCAAATCTTGCCCGGCCTCCAAATAAAGAGTAGAAGACCTCCTATTCAAAGATGGATGAAGCCTAAAAAGCCACTAGGAGAGACTATTAGGCCCCATACTAGGATAGGAGGGATTTTTCTGTACAAAAAATAAGGTTTCTCGCCTTTTTGGGGACGAGACCGCCGTCTCAAAATCGAGACCGCCGTCTCGCCAAACGAGACAGCGGTCTCGCTTTCCCAGATGGCGGTCTCACCACCTGCGAAGGACGAGACGACGGTCTCATTTGGCGAGACGGCGGTCTCGACCCTGTCAGACGAGAACGGCGGTCTCGACCTGTCAGGCGCGAAAACCTATAAATAGGGGCTCCCTCCCCTCATTTCCACACACCTCACACAGCTTTGCTCTCCCTTCTCTCTAGATCTTCTCTCTAGAATCCCTCCGACGCATTTCCGGAGCTTCTGAGTGCCTTTGTGAGCGTTTTTCGGCATCTAGAAAAGTTTCCAGCACTGTGTAGAGTGAAGGGCTGCCACAAAGCACCCTCTTTTTTTTAAGAAATAAAAAGAAAGCTTGCTTCGGAGGTTTACATTCTCCCTCTCTACTTTTACCGCTTTAATTTTAAATTACGCAATAGATATTAGGGCCATGTAGTCATAAATTTAAATTCCGCAAAGTAAAAGGGCAAAAGCATGTTTTTCCGGTTTACTTTTTAACAAAATAGCTGGCCTGTCATAGGGAACCCAAAAGGGGCGTTGTAAAGGAACTAACACTTCCTTTGCACGTAACTAACTCCCTTACCCAACTCTGGTTCTAACGACCAAAGTTGGTTTTTTGAAAACCAACGCCTTTTAAACTCCTTTTTCGATGTTTCCGGTAAAAACATCGGTGGCGACTCCATAGAACCCTTCAAAGATTAGTCCTTCGGTTAGCCCGGTTATCGGACAACCCAAGGACGACCTTTCAAAAACCTCGCCCCTAGGTTAGCCCGGTTATGGGACAACCTAAAGGCGCTGTAACCACCCATAAAAAACGCGAAAATCAAGAGGGTCGAAACCATCGCGTCGCTCTGACCGCCTCTCTTTTTGACGGCGGCGACAGATGGCGACTCCGCTGGGGAAGCCTCGAGAGTTGATCCCATTTAGTGATGGACCGGCTTAAAAATAAATAAACCAAGAAAATAATGCTTTTGCCCTTAACTTGTATTATAACATGTTTTACGGTTTGGCTTTAATAATTGTTGCTTGTTTATACTTACGCAATTGTGTGAAATACAAACTATACACAAACCCTTGCACACTACAGTTCCCTCTATACCCGGGGGCAAGTGAGAAATCCATAGGGAGTGGGTGGCAGGTACAGTTCGCTGTAGTGAGGTCCTTGAGCCCACCAGTGTGATCGGAAACCACCACTCAAGGTGATAACCTTTCTCTTTTGGCAACAAGACTGACTATGGCCTTAGTGCTAAGCATGGTCGGACGGCTGGAGAGTGGGGACCCTATAATGGGGGCACCTTGAGGGCCTTAGCCTGGTGAGAACAGTTAGAACCAACCCTCGCCAATACACTTTTCTGCAGGAAAATCCTACCTCATGATAAAAACGAATTCTCGCCTGTTCGCAGATGACCGAATTGTGTGTGCATATGTTTGTTGCATTTGTCTATTGCATAGCATAAACAAACAACAAAATAAAAATCACAAAAATATTTTCGCAAATAAACGCCCTTATCTCGGACAGTCTGCCTTTTAGCTAGCCTGGTTTCAGGTTCTTTGTAAGCTAAGTAGCCACGTAGTTCCGACAGAAGAGATAAGGGACGCTAACTATTCTTTCGCATAAAGCCACATTTTATCTCGGACAGTCCGCCTTTTAGCTAGCCTGGTTTCGGGTTCTTTGTAAGCTAAGTAGTCACGCAGTCGACAGAAGAGATAAAAGGCTAAAAAAAATAATAAATCCAAAATAAATAAAATAATAATAACAAAATCAAAACGTTTATAAGAATAATTTTGACAATGTCGTATCATTCATATTGCATCATGTCATAAGTGAAAAAACAAGAGAGAAAATAAATGCATAAGGAAAGTATGCATACACATCATTTTAATAAACCCCTAAAAAATGGGTCTTAGAGGCGTTTTTTGGGAAAATTACTGGGCCAAATCCCCAATTCTTCACCTTTTTCTCTTCGTTTTGATATGTTGTGCGTCCAAATCGGACATCTCAGTCAAAAGTTATGCCACTTTGAACATCTACCGCCCTTTTGAACTGGTGCATGCATAAATACATTCATTCTAGGGAGCACTAGATATCCCTAAGACAATGGCGAAAGAGGCCCCGAGCACATTTGTAACCTTCGCGACAAGGAAGGAACGAGTGTACTAAGGTGTGATGGTGACCCCCATTATACTTGTCAAGTCTTAATAGGGAAAGAACCATTACACCAAGGTGGGTATGATCCCCCACAAAGCGTAAGCTTTAAGGAGGATACCTAAGTCATTGTCTTAAGGAATATCCATCTTATATATCATTCCTTTTAAACAATAAAAATCTTTTTGCATTCTAGAAAGCGGCTGGTATTCTTCATGCCTGCATCCGCATACAAAAAAACACAAAATCCCAAACACTATCATACATCATGTTAGAAAATAAAACATGATAATGTTTAGGAAAAAATAAACACTTGCATACATGCATCCACCAAGCTTCATCCTCATAACATGCATCTAATAATAGACAATCGAAGAAGTGGACATTTCTCAATACCATGAAAAGAGGATTAGGGCATTCGCATGCCATGCACGGGAAGTCAAAAAGAAAATAAATACAAATTCTAACCTGCCCATGGGTTCATTTAGGCTTCTCCACTTTAAAAAAAAAATATGTGTACTTCGAAACATTGCATTGAGGAATGTACACTGTCTGGATGAAATAAATAAAATTGTTTGTTTTCATCATCTCTTCAATCGTCTATTGCATTCATAAATTGCATTCACAAATTGCATTCATTCTCACTTTAATAAAAATAAGATAATAAAAAGAAAGGATTAGTCGATGTGCTTTCTACGAATCGAAGTAAGATGAAGAACAAACTTTTCATCGTCAAGTTCCCTCCAACGGTTGATCCGCCTAAGGAGGATAATAAGCCTCAACCGTTGGTCATCAAAGTAAATAAAGGGGAGGGGGCAAGGATGCCGTTACATTTGTTCACCCCATACATCAAATAAGGCTGCACCATGGAGACACACAGAAACATCGCCCTTCAATGAGGATATCTCTAGCATAGCTGGCATTGGGGGCAAAATTAGAAGTGGAAGAATCTACTCCCCCGAGGAGCTACAAGACAATGCTCCCAAGAATAAAGAAAATAAAAAGACCAAAGAAAAACATAATCCAAAGAGGAAATTGAGTAGACTTTGGATTCACGACGCTAAGGTAGTTCTCTCAATGCTCCGCCAAAGAGACAAACTCACGGTAGGCGACAAGCTGGTCACAGTTCGAGCTAAAGATGACATTCAGATCAGCGAATCGTCTGCCCTACCTTGAACGGATGCGGCAGAAGAGGACCTTTGAAATATCTTTTGACAATATGAAAAGACTTCCCTAACAATATGAAGGTGACCCACATGATGAGAAAATATGGATATCACCCAAACCAAGGGCTCATTAGAAACTCTCAAGGAATAAGGGAGCCACCAGATTTTAAAGACAATCCTTTGAAGCTTTACCCTACAAAGGATCAAGGGAAGTCTCCCCTCCGTACCTTGAATCAGATTTTCCCATATAGAGGGGTTCAAGCGTCAAAAGCGACTTTAGTCATTAGGTGTTCTCCTTCTGATTCTTAGGGTTTGTAAATCCAATGACTATTAGAGATTACTCCTCGGGGCTAGCCCGACCCCCGAGCATTGTAGGGCACACATTTCCCTATTAATTACAAAGAATGTCATTCTTACTATCTGCTTCTCTTCTTGCTGTAGACCCCTAATTTTGCCCGGCCTCTCAAAATAAAAGCTAGAGGAATTTCACTCGAAGATGGAGTTCATCCGGCTTCCCAAAACCAAGAAGGACCTCCTGCAACAAAACGGAGTTCACTCATTCACACAATAAAAGCCAAAAGAGACTTCCTACAAAAAGACAAAGCTCGCCCGACATCTTAATGAAGGCCAAGAAGACTTCCTATATGAAGATAAAGCTTCAACGGACAAACATCGGCATCAATCTATGTCCGAAAAAGGAAAGGAAAGCTTCCCGGGGTCCCATAACACGAAACGCTGGACAAAACGAGGCGAGACCACGGTCCCCAGAAGTGGGCACGGCCGTCCCAGTTGCCATTTCACAGTTGGGACGCGCGTCCCGAGAATTTGGGACGGCCGTCCCAAACCCAATTTAAGTGGGACGGCCGGTCCCGGCTTCTACTGAGGGTCCCGCTCTGTGTAAATTTGCCATTTGGGGCCGGTCATCCCGGTCCGCACGGCCGTCGAACCCGGACCCGCGCGCGTCCCAAAGTGCGCCACGTGCGAAAAACTATAAATAGGAGGCTCATTTGCCACTTTTTCGAGACCACGAGACACTCCGGAAAGACTCTGAAACACTCAGAGCACTTGTCTACTTCTCTCCCTCTCGAATGATCTTTCCAGATTGCCTTAAATAGGCAGCAATTCGGTTAAGGAATTAGATTAGGCATTTGATTCTTCTTTAAATTTTTAGTGGAGTCGATCTTGTATTGGTGAGGAGAGACGTTCGTGTAGAGAGAGGGCGTTGCCAAAAGCGATCCTCACGGTTCAAGATTCTCAATATAAAGCTTGCTACTGAGAGGTTCTTTTCAATTCCCTTCTCTTCTTTTATTGTTTTATTTATTGTTTTATTGTTTTATTTAGCTTTATTATGTCATGTAGAATAGAATCATGTAGATAGTTATTTTAATATCTCTTTTATTGCTTTATTTAGCTTTATTTATATAAAATTATGTAGATAGTCATTTCAATATTATGCAATAAAATAAGGGTAATCGCGTAATTTCTCGAAATCTTCTCTTTAAATGAATTGATCTATGTCATAGGAACCCGAAAGGGGCGTTGTGGGGGTGCTAACACCTTCCCCACACGTAACTAACTCCCTTACCCAGACTCACGGTTATAACGGCCAAGTTGTTTTTTTTTTATATAAAATCAACGCCTTTCTTTCTTTCCTTTTCCAATGTTTCGGGTCAAAATATTGGCGGTGACTCCATAAGAACCCCTTTTCGAAAACCTTGCTTTTATTAGAGGATAATTCAATCGTCGGACACCTCGGAAGCAATGAACACATTTTAAAACAAATACGCGAGTCTAAACCATCTTTTCGCGACCGCTCGCATAAAAGTTCGAGACGTCCCCGGGACGTCGGAAAGGGACGGCGGCGGCATGGATGGCGACTCCACTGGGAAGCTAGAGAGTTGATCCCATTTAGTGACGAGATAAATTCAAACTAAGTAAAGATTTGAAATTACGCCTTTACCCTTCTATACGTTTTTATTGTATGGCTTTAAATAATTGCTGTATGATTATTTTTGCAATTGTTTGAAATATAAATTGCACACAAAAACCCTTGCACACAATAGTCCCTCTATACCCGGGGGCAAGAGTGAATATCTATAGGGAGTGGGTGGCGGATACGATCGGTTAGTTTGCACACGGGCTACTACCGTTGTCTGAAAACCACCAACTCAAGGTGATAACTCTCTTCTTTTGGTCTAAGGGTGTCGCCACGGAGTTCCGTGCATGACCCGAGGATTGAGAGATTGAGAGGTCCCTATAATGGGGGCACCTTGGGGACCTTTGGCCTGGTGAGAACAGCTAGAACCACCTAAACCAAGCACGTTTCGCAGGAAAACCCTACCTCGTAATTAAATAAGCGTGGCTCGCTCGTGGATGTATGAATTGTGTGTGCATACGTTTGTCGCATTTGTATTGATGCATTAGCATAGGGTAATCATACAACAGACAAAAATGAAAAAACCCTAAAAATCATAAAAATACCTTTATTATAAAATAAAAAATTATTAGCAAAAGTCTCATAATTCATATCACCTTTTCTTCATAAAAAATAAAAAGGGAAGAAAATAGGACTCTCTTCATCAAAATCCATAAACATTCATATAGATAAGTTTTCTTTTCAAGAAAAACCAAGTACTACCATGAATCATATTAGGAACAAAACATGATAATACTTAGAAAAACAAACACTTGCATACACGCATTTACAAACACTCATCCTCATATCATGCATTTTCATTTCTGCGTGACAATGGAGGAATCCAAGTAATAGACGCTTAAAGAAAGTGGGGATCCTTCTATGCCGTGTAGAGAGGTTAAGGCATCTCGTGTACATATATGCCGCCGGAGGTCTATGCTAACTTTGAGAAGTCTTACTGAAGAATTCTTGACCTCCCGAAAATCAGCATTGATCCAATATTTGTTAGAGCATTGGTCCACTTCGGAGTCCCGATTTACACCGCTTCGAGTTCTCGCAGCTTGACTTGGTACCAACCTTAGAAGAATACGAACTCATGGTTAGATGGCCTCAGCCAGTTGGGGTTTATGTCTGCTCAGAGAATATACGCCGTGAGTAAGGTTGCTACTATTATACGACTCGCCTCCTCATCAATCCACCCTAGAGGGAAAAGGGAATATCGAGGTTGGAAAATGGCTACAATAGAAGACCACTTAGTCTCTTTAGCTGAAAAGAAGGACCGGTCTACATTCAACAAGACTCTAGCATTAGCAATGTTCTGAATCATATTATTCCCATTCCATGTGAACATCGTGGATCATGCCGCAATGGACGCATTCTTTGCCTGGGATGTATATTCAAAGAGTCCTATACCTGCAATCCTTGCCGATACCCCGCTTTCGTAGAATTCCGCCGACGAGACAGGGAAAACACTCGATGTTGTACTTCGCTGCTATATGTATGGGGTGTTACTCACTTTTACGCCTCAAGCCACATGGGTGTATTTCCCGACCCTTTAAGAAGTTTCTCGAAAATCCCTCTTCAACATCGTCAAGCTTTAGAGTGGAAAGCCGAGTTAGAAAACTGGAGCATAGAGCATGTATCTTGGGTTTGCCCTTGGTTCCGACCCGGTTATATTCTCGTACGATGCGGAGATTACCCGAGCATACCACTTCTAGGTCTCGTAGGTTGTATAACCTACTCTCCTAAAATGGTTATGAGACAACTTATGAGAACTCGGACTGCGCCAACCCAAGAAGAGCTCGGAGAACCGAGTCTATGCCACTATTCCCATAGTTTTGAAGAAGTATCTCGTCGTCCGGAAAGCATGGGAAAGACCAGCCTACATGGGGGACAAAGAACTTGGAAAGGCTCAGGTATCTACATCCCGCGAGTACGAGGAATGGAGGAAAAATAGAGGGATACCCCAACCATCTGTTACAACCACTACAACTTTAGTGAATGAAGAGCTGCAATTACAAGTCAATGCCTTAAATAAAAAGGTTGAAGTCATGGAAGCTCAGCTAAGAGCCTTCGAAGGAAAAGAGCAAGAATCAGCCCTTATAATAGATGGTCTAAAAAGGCAATGCAAAAAGAAGGACCATGAGATAGAGCTTCTCAAGAATGATTATGCTGACTACCAAGAAGAAGCTAGGCAAGCATTGAAGATGCCAAGGCTTGAGCAAGATAGCCTATTCCGGGACATGAGCGATGAAATAGCACACCTTGAGAGCACGCAAAAGTGGTGGGAAACCGCTGAAAAATACAGAGAAGACCTAGAGGAGTTACGTGAAAAAGAAAAAGATGGATTAGCTCAATACGGTCAACTACTCCGTGAAAAGGACCAAATGATAGAGAGGTCTGATCAGCAGCATGCCTTGATCGTTCATCAAGAAGAGAAGATAAAAGAGGCTCATCGATATAGTGAAGATATGAGCCGGGCAGTATCTGAGCAAATCAAGACGCTCGTAAATCACGTGATAACAACTGAAGACGAATTACGGAGAAAGCCTAATTTACCTATAGGATTCTTCAAGCTTTTTCGCTTTTGTCAACATTTGCTTCAAAGCATTGTATAGAAGGATTTACACTTTCTAATAAAAGGATTTCTCTTCCTTAAATTGTCTATTGCATTCATAAGTTGCATACATTCATACATCCCTCCTCGTTTAATAATGAAGATAATAAAAAGAAAGGATTAACTGATGTGCTTTTCACAAACCGAAAAAATGGAAAAGAAGCCTTTCGTCGTCAAAATCTCTACAACTGGCCAATAAATCCGAAGATGATAACAAACAAGCACCGTTAATCATTCCAATCAATATCGTGGAAAAGGCAATAACGCCTTTACGCTTATTTGTACCGCGTCCTTTCCCTTATAAATCAAACAAAGTTGTACCTTGGAGATACTCGAAGAATCACCAAGTCAATCAAGACATCTCCAACATAGCCGGTATTGGGGGCATGACAAGAAGCTGAAGAATATATTCCCCCAAGGAAATTCAAGATAATACTCCTAAAGAGAAGGCAAAAAATAAGGCCGAAGAGGAAAAGGAATCCAAGGAGGAGACAAGATGAGCTACTCCAAGACATAAGACAAAGTGAGTACTCTATTATTGATCAACTCAATCGTACTCCAGCAAAGATAACTTTGTTATCACTCATTATGAGTTCGGAACCGCACCGAAACGCATTGTTAAAGGTTTTGAATGAATCATTTGTTCCGCATGCAATATCCCAAGAAAAGTTTGAAGGAATCATTGGTAATATTACAGCCAATGACCATCTGACCTTCACCAATGAAGAACTCCCTTTAAAAGGGTCCAATCACAACAAACCCCTGCATATTTCCGTTAAATACAAGGAATATCTCATTTCCAAAGTTCTTGTGGACAATGGGTCATCCCTAAATGTTATGCCTAAAAGTACACTCGACAAGATAATAATGCAAGAAACCCACATGCGCCCGAGTAATACAATAGTTCGAGCCTTTGACGGATCAAGACGTGAAGTAGTAGGAGAGATTAGTCTACCAATCCAAATCGGACCTACTATTTTCAACATAGACTTCCACGTGATGGATATCACACCAGCATACAGTTGTCTCCTTGGTAGACCTTGGATTCATAGCGCTAAGGCAATACCTTCAACACTCCACCGTAAAGTCAAGTTTGTGACAAATGATAAACCGGTCACAATTCAAGCCGAAGAAGACTTTCTAATAAGCAAACCATCTATCCAACCATATGTGGATGCGACCGAAGAGGCTCTTGAAACATCTTTTCAAGCACTCGAAATTGCCAATATCGAAAGACTCCCTAATAACATGAAGGTGGCCCATATGATGAAAAGATATGGATATCGCTCAGGACAGGGGCTCTGAAAGAACGCTCAAGGAATAAGAGAGCCACCGCATTTCAAAGATAATCCGCTAAAGTATGGATTAGGATATGACCCTACAAAAGATCAAACCACACGAAGAACAGGGAAGTCTTACCCTCGAAGATGGTATTCCGAAAAGGAGGGGTATTAGCGCAAAAGGGTAGCGTTAGTCATTAGGTGTCCTTCTTCCGATTCTAAGGGATGTAAATCTAGTGACTATTAGAGATCACTCCTCTGGGTTTGCCCGTCCCTCGAGCATCTTTAGGGCACACATTTCCCCGAAATTACAAAAGAATGCTATTCTTACTATCTCGCTTCTTTTCTTGCTAAATATATCTATACCCCATTTTAATAAACAAAGTTTAGATAAATGTTTTGTTCCAAATGCGTCCAAATAAATAAAGCGCCGCAAAGCAAAGTCAAAATAAATGGATTAACTAGAAACACAAATTAAATTTATCTTGATAAAATCAAGTTTCGACAAATGTTGTGCAAAAAAAAAATAATATATACGCATACAAAAAAAGGAAAGCCCGTCAAGGTCAAAGACCAAGACAAGAAAATAAAAGGGCAAAATACCCTACAGGAAACCCACAAAGGGGGCTGCGCAAAAATTAGGGTAAACCCTACAGGAGACCCGAACAATAATAAAGGGTAGCCTGGGCAAAAGTTAGGGTTATTAAAAGTCCGCTAGGTATTCCTAAAAAATAAATACAAAAAGGAAACCTAGACAAAAATCAGGACATAAGCACAAGCATCCTAGACCGAAAACCCGAAAGGGCGGCCTAGGGAAGTTAGTCAATCACAAAAAAGCGCCATAAATCGCAAACAATGACGCCACGTTATAAGAGCAAAACGTTTTGTCTAAACTAGCCTAAACACCGACCAACCCTGGCTAGCCATTCTTACAAAAACCTTTATTACAAAAATATCACTCTAAAACACAAACCTTTGCAATGAATCCTTTTCCTTCTCTTCTCTTGACCATTTCACTATAAAGCATTCAAGTAATGAAGGGGAATGTGGTAACATAGTGATCAATAGGAAGGTTGAAATCCCTAAGGAAAAGAAGAAAGGCATTGATATGGCAGCTTGCCCTACGAACGTAAGATTGCTCTTCTGCCATAGCAAAGAAAATTCCAAAGACGGTAAATCAAGACAGCCTAAGCTTGTTGATCAAGAAACAAGGTGACGCAAAGGCACAACACCAAGAATGCACCCGAAGTCAAAGCATATCAGCTTAAAACTTTCGAAATATCAACTCGAAATAGATCATAGGATGCATATCATGAAGCATTACATGCATTAAAGCATAGATGAAGGGAATCCTATCTTCAATTTCATCAAAAAACACGAAAATTAACTCAAAAAAATCAAAAACCCACTTAAGAAGCTTGGGACGGCCGTCCCAAAGCCCGGACGGCCGTCCCAAGTGTCATTTTTCGTTTGGGACGTGCGTCCCAGGAGGGGGTCCCAGCATAACCATTTTTGCCATTTGGGACGGCCGTCCCAACCCAGACGGCCGTCCCAAACTCCCTTGCGCGGCCTATATATGCTAAGCGCGAATTTGAGCTTCGGTACCCCCTTCCAAGCTTTCTATCTTGCTTCTTCTCCCTTTCTACACATTTCTAGCATTCTTAAGTAAGTATTACCTACAATGGAGCACGGAGAAGCCTCGTCCGTAAGAAAACGCACTAGGACTACCGCTAGAAGAGCTCCCGTCACCAGCATGATGATGGCGTAAGCGCATCAACAACGACCGGCAAATATCCAACACTTTGCCCGGTATCCGATGCCGCGACTAGACTTCGGGATCCTAGCTACATTCGACTGGGAGCAAGACGTTAGGAGGTTCATCCACAACATAGGATGGGACTTCCTACTTCGCGAGCCGCCCACTCGGATCCATCGCACCGCTACGATGGAGTTTCTCGCCTCTGTCAACATGATGGAAATGCCATCCGCCACTCTTGGGGTGCCACCAACACAAGTTGTCTCCTACCGGATGGATGGAGCCTATCGGACCACCGCCCTGGATGACTTCAATGTCATCATGGGATTCTCGCCAACGAGCCGATACGAGAACACCGGAATATCGGTCCGCATATCTAGAGAAACCTACTCGTTCTCACCACCACTAGCATGTGGAAGGAGATTACCTGGAGCTATCAATCTCCCATCTAACCTCGAAGGGTGCAGCCTTCAATCCCCCTCTTCGCATATGCCACAAGTTGCTTGTCGGGACCATTCACAGCAGGAAGGAGAGTCAGGGGAAGGTAACGCCGGTCGATCTTTTTATAGTCTACTGCATGCATCGTGGACACCGATGCAACCCAGGATACGCATTCCCGAAGGTCGTAAAGGAATGCGGTACTCGAGGATCAGCGGGAGCGATCATGGTGGCTCCCTTCCTTACCCCTCTTGCCGAATACCGGGGATGCACGGATGGAGAAGATATCCCAATCGAACTTCGACCGGAGCTTATCAACTGAGGAGTGCCGACGAACATGAATATCCTCGGCAGGGAAGGATCAGGTTTCATCTTAAATCCTATCATCTCAATTTCATGGGATATGCGCGACTTCAACACGCCACAAGACATCCCTACCACCTCGTAATCCCAGCCAGCAGTCACGAGATTCTCGACTTCCCCGCTCGTACCGACGCCCTGGACGAGGAGCATGCATACATGGAAGGAGAGTTCCAGTCCATACGCCAGCAGTTCAGCCAGCTGACTGTTAGGCAAGACAGGACGGACCGCCAGATAGAAAGCCTGGTCCAGACCCAGGCGAGGTTCCAGCGTCGCCTACTCCGCCGCTTCCCTTCACCAGTACCATCCGCCCACTCCAGTCCAGAGGCGGATGATTAGGAAGAGTCTTTCTATAGTTTTTTTTAGTATTCCGAAAAAAAAAAGAAGCTTGAATGTACCCAAACAAAAAGCAGTAATAAATAAAAATCGTTATTTCTGTTTTACACTTCGCAGTCAAAAAGCCCATGTGTATAAAATAAAAGGCACACATGATTTACTAAAAAGCTAGATTTCAAAACAGCTCGCGATGAAAACTAAACCGCGATGGAAAAAGGCGAAATCTAAACCACTTTAGTAAAATAAGGAGCTTCGAAGAAACTGGCTCCAATCACCAACCTTCTACACCAATAAAAAAAGGTACATCAAAAGCGGAAAAAGCCAACGGAAAGGCTTGATAATCCCCAAGCGGATCCTTGCCTACTCCAGAGGCAAAACAAAAAGATTACCTCACGACTCGAAGACATCTTCGCAAGAGTCATCAAGCACACTCATGCAAGAGTCTCCGTTGCATCCCCCAATGGAGAACAAGGACTACATAAGAGTCCATCAAAAAAAAAAAAAAACAGAATCGAAATCCCCACATCACTGGGGGGCAACAAAAAGAAAGAAGAGAAGAGCCTTTCATCCTCTAACAAAGGCCACTGCATGAAAAAGCCGAAAGAAATTTCCATCCACAGGAAGCCAATAAAATCCCCCCGGTGGATCACCAAAAAGAAAAATTTCTTCCCCAGTAAGCCTATCCGCAAAGGCAAATTACAAATCCACAGGGAGTTAAGCACCTAATATGAATATCCCCAGTAAAAGGCGAAACCTTCACTCCCAAGAATGCCTATGCTTACTCAGAAACAAGCAAAGAGTCGATATCCCCAAGAAGCAGGAAATCAACCTATGCAAGAGGCAATACAAGCACAAAAGCTTTAAAAGAGCATCCGCCTAATCAAGAGGCACGAATCCCCAGTAGATTCCCGCCTAATCAAGAGGCGCAACAAAATCCCCAAGTGGATCTTTGCCTAATCAAGAGGCACAATCAAGAAGAGAATTCAAAAATCCCCAGAGGATTCCCGCCTGAAAAGAGGCAATCAACAAGAATCCCCGGCAAAACCGGACGACTAACAGAAAAGTCAAAACAAATATTCCCCACGGAATGAGCGCATGAACAGAAACAATAAGTCGCCAACACATCTCCAAAAATAGATAATCACAGGATTAACTACCAAAAAGTGCATCCCGAGAACCTTGCAGAACGGGGTTCGGACCAGGTGGGGGTAGGTACCCATCAGAACCTTGCAGAACGGGATTCGGACCAGGTGGGGGTAGGTACCCATCAGAATCTTGCGAACGGGATTCGGACCAGGTGGGGGTAGGTACCCATCGAGCCTTGCAGAACGGGGTTCGGACCAGGTGGGGGTAGATACCCATCGAATCTTGCGAACGGGATTCGGACCAGGTGGGGGTAGGTACCCATCGGAGCCTTGCGAACGGGGTTCGGACCAGGTGGGGGTAGGTACCCATCGAATCTTGCGTAACGGGGTTCGGACCAGGTGGGGGTAGGTACCCATCGAATCTTGCGTAACGGGATTCGGACCGGTGGGGGTAGGTACCCATCGTAGCCTTGCGTAACGGGGTTCGGACCAGGTGGGGGTAGATACCCATCGAATCTTGCGGAACGGGATTCGGACCGGGTGGGGGTAGGTACCCATCGAATCTTGCGTAACGAGATTCGGACTAGGTGGGGGTAGGTACCCATCGAATCTTGCGTAACGGGATTCGGACCGGTGGGGGTAGGTACCCATCGAGCCTTGCGTAACAAGGTTCATACCAAGTGGGGGTAGGTACTCACTAAAGTCCAAGAAAATACGGACTCGCACGGTGAGGGTAAGTACTCATCGAGCCTTATAAAAGGAGGCTCAAACCAGATAGGGGTTGGTACCTACCAAAATATTTATCATCCGGAGGATCAACAAGGAGCAAGCATCCGAAGGATAACCGGCAAAAGGGTTAACTCCTTCCCCTACCAACTAATTTTGTCGGCATATCAAAACCGACGAATTAGTTAGGCGAGCGAAGGGGGCAATCGTAGACCCCTAATTTTGCCCGACCTCTCAAAATAAAAGCTAGAGGAATTTCACTCGAAGATGGAGTTCATCCGGCTTCCCAAAACCAAGAAGGACCTCCTGCAACAAAACGAAGTTCACTCATTCACACAATAAAAGCCAAAAGAGACTTCCTACACAAAGACAAAGCTCGCCCGGCATCTTAATGAAGGCCAAGAAGACTTCCTATATGAAGATAAAGCTTCAACGGACACACATCGGCATCAATCTATGTCCGAAAAAGGAAAGGAAAGCTTCCCGGGGTCCCATAACACGAAAACTCGGACAAAACGAGCCGAGACCACGGTCCTGCAAGTGGGACGGCCGTCCCAACCGCCATTTTACGCTTGGGACGCGCGTCCCGAATGTGGGACGGCCGTCCCAAACCCAATTTAAGTGGGACGGCCGTCCCGGCCTTCCCCGGGGTCCCGCTCTGTGTAAATTTGCCATTTGGGACGGCCATCCCAGCCTAGACGGCCGTCCCAACCCGGACGGCCGTCCCAAAGTGCGCCAGCTGCGAAAAACTATAAATAGGAGGCTCATTTGCCACTTTTTCAGACCACAAACACTCCAGAAGAGCTCTGAAACACTCAGAGCACTTGTCTACTTCTCTCCCTCTCTCGAATGATCTTTCCGATTGCCTTAAATAGGTAACAATCGGTTAAGGAATTAGATTCCGGCATTTGATTCTTCTTTAAATTTTTAGTGGAGTCGATCTTGTATTGGTGAGGAGAGACTGTGTAGAGAGAGGGGTTGCCAAAACGCATCCTCACAGTTCGAGATTCTCAATATAAAGCTTGCTACGGAGGTTCTTTTCAATTCCCTTCTCTTTTATTGTTTTATTTATTGTTTTATTTTATTTAGCTTTATTATGTCATGTAGAATAGAATCATGTAGATAGTTATTTTAATATCTCTTTTATTGCTTTATTTAGCTTTATTTATATAAAATTATGTAGATAGTCATTTCAATATTATGCAATAAAATAGGGTAATCGCGTAATTTCTCGAAATCTTCTCTTTAAATGAATTGATCTGTCATAGGGAACCCGAAAGGGGCGTTGTGGGGTGCTAACACCTTCCCCACACGTAACTAACTCCCTTACCCAACTCTGGTTATAACGGCCAAGTTGTTTTTTTTTATATAAAATCAACGCCTTTCTTTCTTTCCTTTTCCAATGTTTCGGGTCAAAATATTGGTGGCGACTCCATAAGAACCCCTTTTCGAAAACCTTGCTTTTATTAGAGGATAATTCAATCGTCGGACACCTCGGAAGCAATGAACACATTTTAAAACAAATACGCGAGTCTAAACCATCTTTTCGCGACCGCTCGCATAAACGTTCGAGACGTCCCCAGGACGTCGGAAAGGGACGGCGGCGACACTTGCTATTAATGTCTAAACCTCATTAATAACCATGTTTAAGCAAATGTTTTCAAAAGTGTGTCAAAGTAATCAAAATGCGCCATTGACCAAAATAAAAGTCAAATTCATCACCACTGATTGACTAGAAGCACAAAATAAAGTTTTACCTCGTCATAAATAAAGTCGTGTTTCGCCGATGTTGTGCAAAAAGAAAACAAAAATCAAAAGAAGCCCATAGAAGCTAAAGGCCAAAAAAAGAGGGCAAGATACCCGATAGGAAACCCACCAAAGGGGGCTACGCAAAAGTTAGGGTAAACCCGCTAGGAAACCCGAACAACCATAAAGGGTAGCCTAGGCAAAAATTAGGGTTACAAAATAAAGTCTGCTAGGTTTCCCAAAGCAAGAAAAATGAAACTTAGACAAAAGTTAGGACATAGCACAACATCCTAGACTGAAAACCCAAAGGGCGGACTAGGGAAGTAAATCAGTCATAGTAAGCGCCATAGAATAAGACGCCACTCCATAAACAAAAGTTGTTTAAACTAGCCTAAACACTCTAACCAACCTTGGCTAGCCATGCTTACAAAAACCATTTTTGTCAAAATAAAATAATTCTAAAACACAAGCCTTTGAATTAAATATCATTTTCCTTCTTTTCTCTTGACCCTTACCACTACGACATTCTAGTAATTAGTAGGGAAATATGGAGATAGTAATCAATAAGAGGATTGACATCCCCAAGGAAAGGGAGGGGCGCACTGACATGGCAAGTCGCTCTACAATTAACACAATCATTCTTCGGTCATGAAAAAATCGAGACGGCAAAATCGGTACAGCCTATCCTGTCGACGAAAGTACATAACGTCAGAAGCTCATCAGAAGTAAAAGCGCATTGGTTAATCCTTTCGAAAAATTAATTGAAATAGCATTGTAGGATGCATATCGCCAGCATTGCATGCATATGATAGGCTCCTATCTCTCGAAAAAAGAAGAAAAAAAATGACAATAAAAAGAATAATGCCTGCTAGGAGATTCTTAGGCAAAAGTTAGGGTAGCCCGCTAGGTTGAAAACCCGCAAAGGGCGGTCTAGGCAAAAGTTAGGGCATTCATAAAAAAAGGAAAAAGCCCGCTAAGATATCCTAGGCAAAAATTAAGGCAGCCCGCTAGACCGAAAACCCCAAAAGGGCGGTCTAGGCAAAAGATAGGTCTAAACCAAAAAAACGAATAAAAGAGATGGGCCCTTCATCATAATCATAAAAAGTCCAGCAGGAGAATGCCAGTCACTTTTTCAGATGCATCAATAAAAAAGAATAGATTGCATTTAGGGCATCCACACACAAGTAGTCGCACAAAACGACTTTGTCAATGTCAAAAATGAAAGAAATAAAAATTGCTTCAGACAAATAACAAAAAACGAAAAGCATTCATGCATATAAGGAGAATAACTCCATGTTTGTGATTGAAAACAGGATCATCAGGAAAACATAGCAAGTCGTCAATCAAGCGACTCATCAGAAATAAGAAGCTTCCAGAAGTCAAAGCTCCAATCATCACCCAATAAAAGAGGGCACAATCATCATACATCATAAAAGAAAAGCCGACGGAAAGGCTTAGTTATCCCCAAGAGGATCCTTGCCTACTCCAGAGGCAATACAAAAACACTCCTCACGGCTCAGCATTACCACCACATGAGTCATCGAGCACACTCACCCAAAGTCTCCTCCACGTTCCCCAATGGAGAATAAAGGCTCCAAGAGCCCATCATCATCAGCAATCAAAAGAGTCCAATCTCCATACCAATAAGGGCTCAACAAAGAAAGGAAAAAAGAGGAAAACTCTTGCATCCCTAGCGAATGTCCAAAAAGGCCATGACAGAGAAGGCCGAATCTCCAAAAAATTGTACAAAAAAAAGGAATCAGAAATTCCCATCCCCCAGTGGAATAAGAGCTTCACAAGTATAGCTCGCATCAACATCAATCAAGGAGCCAAGACTCCATTCCTAGAAAAGAAAAATCAGATCCCCAAGAAGTCATCTAATTCCCTGGTGGATCACTAAAGAAATAAAACGTCATCCCTAGTGGACCTCCCCCAAAAAAGAAAGGAAAAAGTCAGTGTAATAAAAAGAGACTAAAAAGTAAAAAGGCTTACGCATTATCCCCATAAAAAAGCCAAATTTCAAAATCGCGATAAAAAAGAGATAAATCACGAAAAAAAAGGCGAAATCAAAACCATTACAGCAGAATAAAGAGCTTCAAGGAAAATAGCTCTAACCTTCTACACCAATAAACGAAGGTACACCAGAAAAAGCCAACGGAAAGGCTTGATCATCCACAGCGGAATAAGAGCATAGGCAAAGCCAGCTCAAAACAACAGCATCCAACAAGGAGTCAAAAACTCCATTTCTCCCTCAGGGGCCAAATCAAAATTAGATCCCCGGGAAGGAACCCAATTCCCCGGTGGATCAATCAAAAAGAAAGATCATCTCAGTGAGCCTATTGCAAAGGCAAAACTTCAAGTTCATTCTCAGAATGTCATATGCCTACGCATAGGCAAGACCTGCCAAGCAAGAGCTAGCATCCCCATAAGGGAACATCAGCCTAGTAAGAGGCAAAACAAATGAAACCAAAAGTCTTCACTTCCGATGAAGCATCTGCCTACCCAGAGGCGTTACTAGAAACTCAATGGATATCTGCCTACTTAAGAGGCCTCACCAAGATCAACAAATCCCTAGAGGATTCCTGCCTACCTAAAAGGCACTCAACAAAATCCCCGACAACTGGCAAAGTCGGATGATAAAATACCAAATGATCAAAAACCCCCCGGCAATCAACAAGCTGGATAAACACCAACAAGATCCCCGACGCAGACCGGAGAACCATTCAAAGACAAACAAAGACAAGAAAGCACATCTCAACACTCGGCGCATGAGCTAGAGCAGTAAGTCACCACCATCGCCAAAGGGTCAGCCACCACAAGAAGGGGCATCCAGAGGCACACAACCAGACGAGGGTTCATACTCGTCAGCCAAGGGGTCAGCTACCGCGTCAAAGGAGCATCCCAAGGTTTCACATCGGCGCATGAGCTAGAGCAATAAGCCGCCACCACGACCAAAGGATCAACTACCGCAAGATGGAGCATCCGGAGGCTTAACACCAGATGGGGGGTGTGTACTCATCAGGCCTTACAAAAGGGGGCTTACCAGACGGGGGTTCATACTCGTCAAACACCAGACGGGGGTGTGTACTCATCAGGCCTTACAAAAGGGGGCTTACCAGACAGGGGTTCATACTCGTCAAACACCAGATGGGGGTGTATACTCATCGGGCCTTACAAAAGGGGGCTTACCGGGCGAGGGTTCATACTCATCAAACCAGATGGGGGTTCATACTCAGGTCGCCACTGACAGGCGCGAAAACCTATAAATAGGGGTCCTCCCCCCCTCATTTCCACACACCTCAAGCATTAGCTCTGCCTTCTCTCTAAAAACTTCTCTCTAGAATCCCTCCGACGCATTTCTGGAGTTTCTTAGTGTATTTGAGAGCATTTTTCGGCGTCTAGAAGAGTTTCCGACGTCTTGTAGAGTGCAGGGCTGCCAAAAAGCACCCTCTTTTTCAAGAGAAATATAAAAAGCTTGCTTCGGAGGTTTAATTTCTCCCTCTCTACTTTTAACGCTTTAATTTTAATTATGCAATAGATTAGGGCCATGTAGTCATCACTTTAAATTCCGCATAATAAAAAGGACAAAAGCATATTTTTCGGTTTATTTATTAACAATAAAAGTTGGCCTATCATAGGGAACCCGAAAGGGGCGTCGTAAAGGGACTAATACTCCCTTTACACGTAACTAACTCCCTTACCCAACTCTGGTTCTAATGACCAAAGTTGGTTTTCGAAAACCAACGCCTTTTAAACCCCTTTTCCGATGTTTCCGGTAAAAACATCGGTGGCAACTCCACAAAACCCCACAAAAATAAGTCCTTGGGTTAGCTCGATTATCGGACAACCCAAGGACACCTTTTCGAAAACCTCGCCCCTAGGTTAGCCCGGTTATCGGACAATCTAAAGGCGTTGTAACCACCCATAAAAAACGCGAAAATCAAAAAGGGTCGAAAAACCATCGCGTCGCTCCGACCGCCATCTTTTTGACGGCGGCGACAACACTCAGAAACTCCGGAAATGCGTCGGAGGGATTCTAGAGAGAAGTTTTAGAGAGAAGGGAGAGCTAGAAGCTTGTGGTGTGTGGAAATGAGGGGGGGGAGAGCCCCTATTTATAGGTTTTCGCGCTGTCAGGTGGTGAGACCGCCGTTCTCGTCTGACAGGGTCGAGACCGCCGTCTCGTCTGACAGGGTCGAGACCGCCGTCTCGTCCAACGAGACCGCCGTCTCGCCCTGTCAAACGCAGCGAGACCGCCGTCTAGGTAAGCGAGACCGCCGTCTCGTCAAGCGAGACGGCGGTCTCGCCACTTGCATGAGGCAAGATGGCGGTTTGGGAAATCCAGACGGCGGTCTCGTCCAAACAATGCGAGAAAACTTATTTTTTGGTACAGAAACTACCTCCTATCCTAGTATGGGGCCTAATAGTCTCTCCTAATGGCTTGTTAGGCTTCGTCCATCTTCAAATAGGAGGTCTTCTGCTCTTTATTTGGAGGTCGGGCAAGATTTGGGGTCTACATCCCAAAATAGCTATGAGACAACTCATGAGAACCCAAACTGTGCCAACTCAAGAAGAGCTCAGAGGGTTGAGTCTATGTCATTACTCCCATAGCTTTGAAGAAGTATCTGCTATCCGGAAAGCATGGGAAAAACCAGTCTATATAGGAGATAAAGAACTCGGAAAGGTTCAGGTGTCTATGTCCCATGAATATGAGGAATGGAGGAAAAGTAAAAGGATACCCCAACCATCCGCTACATTCACCACAACATTAGTTAATGAAGAGCTATAATTACAGGTCAATGCCTTAAATAAAAGGGTAGAAGCAATGGAAGCTCAGTTAAGGGCTTTTGAAGAAAAAGAGTAAGAATCAACCCTTATAATAGATGGTTTAAAAAGGCAATGTAGAAAGAAGGATCATGAGATAGAGCGCCTTAAGAATGATTGTGCTTATTACCAAGAAGAGACTAAACAAGCATTAAAATTTCGAGGTTTGAACAAGATAGTCTATTCCGGGACATGAATGATGAAATAGCACATCTTGAGAGTGCGCTTGCAGAACAGGCAAAAATGATCAAGTTAATACAAGATGACCTAGCAGAAACTCGGTCAGAAGCACAAAAGTGGTGGGAAACCGTTGAAAGATATAGAGAAAGCCTGGATGAGCTACATGATAAAGAAAGAGATGGATTAGCTCAATATGGTCAATTACTTTGTGAAATAGACCAAGTAATAGAGAGGTCTGACCAACAGCAAGCCTTGATCGTTCATCAAGAAGAAAAGATAAAAGAGGCTCGTCGATATAGTGAAAATATGAGCCAGGCGGTACATGAGCAAGTTAAGGCACTCAGAAATCATGTGAGAGTAGCTGAAGATGAATTACGAAGAAAGCCTAATTTACCTATAGGATTCTTCAAGCTTCTCCATTTTTGTCAACACTTACTTCAAAGCATTGTATAGAAGGATGAACACTTTCTAGATGAAATAAAAAGGATTATCCTTAAACTGTCTATTGCATTCATAAGTTGTATACATTCATACATCCCTCCTCATTTTAATAAAGATAATAAAAAGAAAAGATTAATTGATGTGCTTTCCACAAATCAGAATAAATGGAAAAGAAGTCTTTCGTCATCAAAATCTCTACAACGGTCGATAGACCCAAAGATGATAACAAACAAGCATCGTTGGTCATTCCAATTGATAAAAGGGAAGAGGCAATAACGCCTTTACGTTTATTCATGCCTCGTCCTTTCCCTTATTCATTAAATAAAGTTGTACCTTGGAGATACGCAGAAGAATCACCAGTCAATCAAGATATCTCCAACATAGCCGGTATTGGGGGCATGACTAGAAGCGGAAGAATGTATTCCCCCAAGGAATTACAAGATAATATCCCTAGAGATAAGGTAAAAAATAAAACCGAAGAGGAAAAAGAATCCAAGGAGGAGACAGATGAGTTACTCCAGTACATAAGACAAAGTGAGTACTCCATCATCGATCAACTCAATCGCACTCCTGCAAAGATAACTTTGTTATCACTTATAATGAGTTCAGAGCCGCATCGAAACGCACTGTTAAAGGTTTTGAATGAATCATTCGTTCCGCATGCAATATCCCAAGACAAGTTTGAGGGAATCATTGGTAACATTACAGCCAATGATCATCTTACCTTCACAAATGAAGAGCTCCCTTTAGAAGGGTTAAATCACAACAAGCCCTTGCATATTTCGGTCAAATGCAGGGAATATCTCATTTCCAAAGTTCTTGTGGATAATGGGTCATCCTTAAACGTTATGCCTAAATGCACACTTGACAAGATAACAGTGCAAGGAACCCACATGCGCCCGAGTAACACAATTGTTCGAGCCTTTGATGGATCAAGACGTGAAGTAGTAGGAGAGATTAGTCTACCAATCCAAATTGGCCCTACTATTTTTAACATAGACTTCCATGTGATGGATATCACTCCGGCATATAGTTGTCTCCTTGGTAGACCTTGGATTCATAGCGCTAAGGCAATACCTTCAACGCTCCACCAGAAAGTCAAGTTTGTGACAAATGATAAACTCGTCACGGTTCAAGCTGAAGAAGACATTTTGATTAGCAAACCGTCTGTCCAACCATATGTGGATGCAGCTGAAGAGGCTCTTGAAACATCTTTTCAAGCGCTCGAAATTGCCAACATAGAAAGACTTCCCAGTAATACAAAAGTGGCCCATATGATGAAAAGATATGGATATCACCCGGGACAGGGGCTCGGAAAGAATGCTCAAGGAATAAAAGAGCCACCAGATTTCAAAGATAATCCTTTAAAATATGGTTTAGGGTACGACCCTACAAAAGATCAAACTATAAGGAAAACAGGGAAGTCTTACCCCTCAAAGACGATATTCCGAAAAGGAGGGATATTAGCGCAAAGGGTAGCGTTAGTCATTAGGTGTTCTTCTTCCAATTCTAAGGGATGTAAGCCTAATGACTAGTAGAGATCACTCCTCAGGGTAGGCCCAACCCCCAAGCATCTCTAGGGCACACATTTCCCCCAAATTACAAAAGAATGTTATTCTTACTATCTGCTTCTCTTCTTGCTAAATATGTCTATACCCCATTTTAAATAAACATTGTTTAGATAGACGTTTTGTTCTAAATGCGTCAAAATAATCAAAGCGTCACAAAACAAAGTCAAATGCAATTGATTAACTAGAAACACGAATAAGATCCATCTCGATAGAATTAAGTTTCGACAATGTTGTGCAAATATATATATATATATATATATATATATATATATATATATATATATATATATATATATATATATATATCTTTTTAAAGAGTCCGTCAAGGCCAAAGGCCAACACAAAAATAAAATGGCAAAATACCCAGCAGGAAACCCACAAAGGGGGCTGCGTAAAAGTTAGGGTAAACCCGGCAGGAGACCCGAACAATAATAAAGGGTAACCTGGGCAAAAGTTAGGGTTACAAAAAGTCCGCTAGGTATTCCTAAAAATAATATAAAAGGGAACCTAGAAAAAAGTTAGGACATAGCACAACATCCTAGACTGAAAACCTAAAAGGGCAAACTAGGAAAGTTAATCAATCACAAAAAGGTGCCATAAAGCAGTAAATAAAGACGCCACATCATAAGAACAAAACATTTGTCTAAACTAGCCTAAACACCGACCAACCTTGACTAGCCATTCTTACAGAAACCTCTATTACAAAAAAATATATCCCGCTAAAACACAAGCCCTTGTTATAAATCCTTTTTCTTTCTCTTCTCTTGACCATTTCACTATAAAGCATTCAAGTAATAAAGGGGGAATGTGGAAACATAGTGATCAATAGGAAGGTTAAAATCCCTAAGGAAAGGAAGAGGGGCATTGACATGGCAGTTGCTCTACATCCAAAAGATTACTCTTCGGTTATAGCAAGAAAAGTCTGATACGGCGAATAAGTACAGTTAAGCTTGTTGATTGAAAAACATGATGACAGAAAGGTACTACACCAAGAATGCACCCGAAGTCAAAGCACATCAGTTAAAACTTTCAAAATATTAACTGAAATAGATCATAGGACGCATATCATGAAACATTACATGCATTAAAACATCAATGAATAGAGTCCTATCTTCCTTCTCATAAAAAAACATGAAATCCAACTTGAAAAGCTCGAGACAGTCGTCCCAAGGGTCGAGACGGCCGTCCCAAATAGCAAAATTCAAGTGGGATGCCTGTCCCACATCTGAGACGCACATCTCAAGTCCCAAATTTGAGTGAGACGGCCGTCCCACTTCCCAGACGGTCGTCCCAAGGTAACCGTTGGTTCGAGACGGCCGTCCCGACCTTCCAGGCCTCTCCTATAAATCCGGGGCGCGGATCCTTGCATTTGCATCCCATTCTAAGCATTCCATCTTGCTTCTTCTCCCTTTCTACACATTTCTAGCATTCTTGAGTGAGTAAGGCACAAAATGGAGCGCAGAGAGGCTTCATCTAGGAGGAAACACACCCGGGCCTCCACTAGAGGAGCTCCCATCACCAACACTCTGCTGGCAGAATCACATCAACTGAGGTTGGCAAACATCCAATAGTATTCCTGGCATCCCATGCTACGTCTGGATTTTGAAATCTTAGCTACATTTGGCTGGGATCAAGATGTCAGACGGTTCATCCAAAACATAGGATGGGATTTTCTACTTCGTGAGCCACCCTCTCGAATCCATCATACTGCCACGCTGGAATTCCTTGCCTCCGTCAATCTGGTGGAGATGTCGTCCATGACCCCCGAAGTGCCACCTACTCAAGTTGTCTCTTATTGGATGGATGGGGCATATCGGACCACCCTGCTGGATGACTTCAATGTCATAATGGGTTTCTGCCAATGAACGGATACGAGAACGCCAAAATATAGGTATGCATACTATGAGAAACCCACTGCTCTCACTACCACCAGCATGTGGAAAGACCTCACCGGAGCACAAAGCCTACTGTCACATCTGAAGGGTGCAGCTTTTTCTCCTCTGCTCCGCATATGCCACAAATTGCTAGCTGGGACCATACATAGCCAGAAGGAAAGCCAAGGAAAGGTGACGTTGGCTGATCTCCTTATTATCTATTGTATGCATCAGGGGCATCGATGTAACCCAGGGTATGCTTTCCTGAAAGCCTTAAAGGATTATGGAACCCGTGGCTCAGCAGGAGCTATCATGATGGCTCCTTTTCTCACCCCTTTAGCCAAATATTGGGGATGTACTAACAGAGAAGACATCCCGGCTAGCCTCCAACCAAAACCGATTAATGGGGGAATACTGGTCCACATGAACATCCTTAGTCGACAAGGATCCGGATTCGTTTTAAACCCCATACTCTCAATTTCACTAGATATGCATGATTTCGGCATACCACAGGATATCCCCGCGACTTCGGAGTCCCAGCAGCAATCATATGATCCAGATTTTGCTGGCTTATACTGACGTATGGATGATGAGCACGCCTACATGGAAGGGCAATTCCAGTTCATGCGACAACAATTCAGTCAACTGAGCATGAGGCAAGAAAGGACAGACCGCCAAATAGAAAATTTGGTCCAGACTCAAGAAAGGTTCCAGCATCGCATGCTTCGCCGCATCCCTTTGCCAGCACCATCCTCCCACTCCAGCCCAGAAGCTGATGACTAGGATGCTTTCTAGATATTTTCTATTAGTCTAAGAATGTTTGAATGTATCGCCGGAAAAAAAAAGAGCAATAAATAAAAAGTTGTTATTTCTGTTTACATTCCAAAAAGCCCACGTGTACAAAAATTATTATAAAAAGGCACACGTGATATATTAAAAAGCCAGATTTCAAATAACTCGCGAGAAAAATCAAAATCGTGAAAGAAAAGGCAAAATCAAAACCACTTCAGCAGAATAAAGAGTTTCAAAGAAAATAGCTCCAATCTTCTACCCCAATAAACGAAGGTGCACCGGAAAAAGGCCAATGGAAAGGCTCGGTGATCCTCAAGCGGATCCTTGCCTACTCCAAAGGCAAAACAAAAAATACTCCACGGGTCAGCATCACCACCACATGAGTCGTCAAAAATAGTCATTCGAAGCTCCAACCACCATCCTTCCATCCAAGAAAAAGGAAGCCATCAACATAGAAAAGCCAACGGAAAGGCTTAATCATCCCCAAGCAGATCCTTGCCTACTCCAAAGGCAAAACAAAAAGATTACCTCATGACTCAACTTCACCATATGAGTCATCAAGCACATTCATCCACAATCTCCGCTACTTCCCCAAAGGAGAATAAGGATTACACAAAGATCAACAAAAGAAGATATAGAGTCAAAATCTCCATGTCCCCAAGGGTTCAACAAAAAGAAAGAAAAGAAAAACCTTTCATTCCCCAATAGAGGCCACGAAAAAGGTCGAATAAAAATCTCCAAGTAGAGCATCTCAGAAAAATCTACAAAACGAGGAAAACAAGAAAATTCCCATCCTCCAGTTCAATAAAGAGCTTCACAAAGCCAGGAGCCAAGACTCCGTCATAAAAATCAAATCAAAGTTGGATCCCCAGGAAGCCAACGAACTCCTTAGTGGATCGCCAAAAAAGAGAAAAAGAATAAAATCTCTTCATCCCCAGCAGATAATAAAAAAGCCTGCGTGCATAAAAGAAATTAAAAAAGACGCATGCATTTAAGAAAGCCAAATGTCAAAATCGCGAAAAAAGGGAAAAAACGCGAGAAAAAAAGGCAAAATAATCAGAAAATTCATTCCCCAACGGAATAAGAGCATAGGCAAAGCCAACTCAAAATAATAGTATCCGACGAGGAGTCAAAAAATCCATTCCTCCCTAGGGGGCAAATCAAAATAGATCCCCAGGAAAGCAATCAATTCCCTGGTGGATCATCAAAAAGAAAAAAGAAAAAAAAACTATCCCCAGTGAGCCTATCAGCAAAGGAAAAATTACAAATTCATATCCTCAAGAAGTTAATTGCCTACAAATATATAGGCAAGACCTGGCAAGCAAAGAGTCAATATCCCCAAAAACAAGAAATCAACCTAGGCAAGAGGCAATACAAGCCCAAAGCATAAAGCCTCCATCAATGAAGCATCTGCCTACATAAGAGGCACAATAATAAAAAATAAAAATCCCTAATGGATTCCTGCCTAAATAAAAGGCAACCAACAAATAATCCCCGACAAACAACACGTCGGATGGCTAAAAGAGCCAAAAACAAGAAATTCCCGAAAAAACCGGATGGCTAAACAGAAAAGCCAAAAACAAAGAATCTCCGGCAAAACCGGATGGCTAAGCAGAAAAGCCAAAAACAAAGAATTCCCGGCAAAACCGGATGACTAAAACAGAAAAGTCAAAAAGAAAAAAATCAATCACTCCCCATGGAATGGGCGCATGATCAGAAACAGTAAGCCAACACATCTCCAAAACCAGATGAGGGTTTGTACTCATCAACCATAGGATTGACTACCAAAAAGAGCATCCTGAGAGCCTTGCTGAATGAGGCTCGTTAAGAGTTTAGTAAACGCAGATTCGTACCAGGTGGGGGTAGGTACCCACAAGAGCCTTGCAGAACGGGGTTCGTACCAGGTGGGGGTAGGTACCCACAAGAGTCTTGCAGAATGGGGTTCGTACCAGGTGGGGGTAGGTACCCACAAGAGCCTTGCAGAACGGGGTTCGTACCAGGTGGGGGTAGGTACCCACAAGAGCCTTGCAGAACGGGGTTTGTACCGGGTGAGGGTAGGTACTCACCAGAGCTTAGCAAATGCGGGCTCATGCCTGGTGAGGGTAAGTACTCACAAGAGCCTTACAGAAGAAGGTTCGGACCAGATGAGGGTTCATTCTCATCAAACCAGATAGGGGTTGGTACCTATTAAAAATATTTATCATCTGGAGGATCAGCAAACTTCAGCAAAGGAGCATCCAAAGGATGACCGGGCAAAAAGGGTTAACTCCTTCACCTACCAACTAATTTTGCAGGCACATTAGGCCAACATTTAGTTAGGCAGGTGAACGGGGGGGGGGGTAGCTGTAGACCCCTAATTTTTCCCGACCTCTCAATAAAGACCAGAAGACTTTCTATCTGAAGATGAAGCTTCGGTGGACGTCTATCGGCATCAATCGGCTTCCGTCTAAAGAAAGGAAAGCTTCCTGGGAGTCCCAGAACACAAAATTTGGTCAAAACACTCGAGACAGCCGTCCTAGAAGCCAGGACAGCCGTCCCAGAAGCCAGGACAGCCGTCCCAGACAGGCCAGACGGCCGTCTCACTCAATTTTAACACTTGGGACGGCCATCCCAGATCCCAGACGACCATCCCAACCTCTGCAGACGGCCATCCCTGGTTTTTTGCACCCCAAACGGCCGTCCCGAGCTGCCAGGCTGAAAAAACTATATATAGGAGCTCATTTGAGCGTTTTTAGACACACCTCACTCTTCTCTTCTCTCCCCCTTTCGAATGAACTCTCCGATTGCCTATAAGGTAACAATCGGTTAAGGAAGTTTCTTCCGGCATTCGATTCTTCTTAGAATTTTAGTAGAGTCGGTCCTGTATTCGGGAAGGAGAGTCCTTGTAGTGCGGGGGATTGCCAAAACGCATCCTCACAATTGAATATTTGTGATAAAAAGCTTTTTACGGAGGTTCTTTTCACTTCTCTTTTCTTTTATTGCTTTATCTACTGCTTTATGTATGCAATAGAAAATAGAATCATGTAGATAGCCATTTTTTAATATTGTATAATAAAATAGGGTAATAGCGTAATTTCTCTCAATCTTTACTTTATGTATTAATCCGTCATAGGGAACCTAGAAGGGGCGTCGTGGGGGTGCTAACACCTTCCCCACGTGTAACTAACTCCCTTACCTAACTCTGGTTCTAATGACCAAGTTTGGTTTTTCTTAAAATCAATGCTTTTTTATCCTTTTCCAATGTTTATGGTCAAAACATTGGTGGCGACTCCATAAGAACCCTTTTGCGAAAACCTTACTTTTATTAGAGGATAGTTCAGTTGTTGAGCACCTCGGAAGCAATGAACACATTTTAAAATAAAACGCGAGTCTAAACCATCTTTTCGCGACCGCTCGCATAAACGTTCGAGATGTCCCTAGACGTTGGAACGGACGGTGGCAACAGTAGACAATTCAAGAAGGTGGACATTCCCCGATACCACGCTGAAAAAGTAGAACGGCTTGGCGCATTGATGCCACCAGAGGTCCGCTCCGATTTCAAAAAATCTTATGGACGGATTCTCGACCTGCTGAAGATTTGTGTCGATCTTGCTTTTATCAGGATTCTAGTTCATTTTTGGAACTATAGTCTACACTGCTTCGAATTCCCGCAGTTCGATATGGTGCCTACTATGCAGGAGTATGAGATTATGCTAAAATGGCCCAAATTAGTCGGGGTCCATATCCGCCATGGAGTATATGCTTCTGCAGCAGAAGTCGCTACCATCATCCGATTGTCGTTTCGGTAGACTACCCTGATAGCAAAAGGGAATGTCCAGGGTTGGAAGGTCGCAATGTTAGAAGACCATTTGTCATCTTTGGCTGAAAGGGCAGAATGGGCTGCTTTTAACAAAAATCTGGCTTTAATCTTATTTGGAACAATTTTGTTTCCCTTCCATATCAACACAGTAGACCAAGTCGTCATGGAAGCCTTCTTCGCATGGGACGGGAACTCGAAGAGTCCCCTGCCTGCACTTCTTGCCGACACCTTGCTTTCGGTGGAATTCTGTCACCAGAAGCAAGGAAAAACACTTAGATGTTGCTCTTCATTGCTTTTTGTGTGGGGTATCACACATTTCTACGCCTCTAGTCACTTGGGGATGTTCCCCGACCCTTTGAGAAGCTTCTCCAAAATCCCTCTCCACCGACGCACGACCATGAAGTGGAAGGTCGAGATAGAACAATGGGACGTTAACCGATTATCTTGGGTATGCCCTTGGTTCCGACTTGGCCCAGTCCTCATCAGATGTGGAGATTATCCGAGCATACCGTTAATAGGACTAAGGGGTTGCATAGCCTATTCTCCAAGGGTGGCTATGAGACAACTCATGAGGACCCAGACCGCAATACCCCGGGAAGAGCTCGAAGGACTGTGTTTCTTCGGAGACCCATGCACTATCGCTAATTCACTTACTTTAAGAAGAGCATGGGAGAAACCAGTCTTCATGGGAGATAGAGAGCTAGGAAAAGCTCGAGTAGCTGCCTCCAGTGACTACGAGGAGTGGAGAAGAAACAGAGGGATGTCACAACCATCCGCCTCACCTGTTGCGCTTTCAAACAGTGAAGAGCTGCAAACCCAAGTAGATGCCTTGACCTAGAGGATAGAAATCATGGGAGCCCAGATGAGGGCTCTTGAAGAAAGAGAGAAAGAATCTATCCTCACCATAGACGGTCTACAAAGGCAATGTAAGAAGAAGGATCATGAGATAGAGTGCCTCAAGGATCAGTGTGCTGATTCTAACTAGCAAGTTATCCGAGCATCCAAAGCTGCCAGTGTTGAACATTCAAGGACTTGATGTTGAACTTGATGGACATGAAGCTTGTTGATTTTGATGATGATTCAAGAACACAAGACTTAGAGAGTTGAAGACTTTTTTTTTAGTGTAATAACTCTGTTTTGATTAGATTGAGTCTGTAATATTAGAGTTTGAGATAGCCGGTACATAGTCTGCACCTTAGAAGCTTTAAAAAGCTCAAATTTATCAAAGTGGTTCGGCTTTAATCGATTAATTGGTGAAATAATCGATTAAAACAGTGAGAAAAACCATTTTCTGTATCTGCTCACTGGTTTAATCGATTAACACCCCTGTTAATCGATTAACAAGCATGTTAATCGATTAAAACAGAGAGTTTTGGGGTTCTGTTGATTTTGGCTCTGTAATAATCGATTAACACTTCATTTAATCGATTATTTCAGTCAGATTTTGATTTTTAACTTCAAATCAACCCTATTTTCGAAAACCCTATTTCCAAGAACCCTAGTTTCGAAAATCCCAATTCCCAAACCCTAATTTCTCTACTTAAGCTTCTCTATGGCACTCAGAAAAGAAGAACAACCTTTTTCATACAAAAGTTAAGTGCTGTGAGTGCCAAAGAACTGTTTGTTGCAAGAAAAAAGGGCTTTTGGAACCTGGTGTGGGCTAGAAGCGATAAGAATCACTAAGTGGAGTTCTTAGTGGATTGTGTGTTGTGCCGTCTCTAGGGAAAGCTATTCTTCATCTCTTGTGGATTTCAAGAGAGGTGTTTTCTGTACTTTATCTTTTCCATTGTAATCTGTTTGTAACAACTTTGATTATAGTGACAGCGTTAATCCTCTGTTTGAGTGATTAGCAACTGGACGTAGGGTCTTTTGATCCAAACCAGTATAAATCTCCTATTTAAGACTCTATCTCTATTCTATTTACGTTTACACAGCTTTTTAATCGGTAAAATTTGGGGAAAATTTTGAAAACCTAATTTTTGTTAAGAAACCAATTCACCCCCCCCCCTCTTGGTTTTTGTCCGACCACACGAACATTCCGCTGCACGATTCTAACAAGTGGTATCAGAGCTTGCTTTGATAGTCATTCAAATTTTTCGAAAATGGCCGGACAAAATCAAACTTTTGCCGAAGGTGCGTCTATCAACAGACCCCCACTTTTTGCGGGTCAAAATTATCCTTTCTGGAAAGTAAGAATGCAAATCTTTTTAGAGTCTGTTGATAAAGGCGTTTGGGACGCTATTTTAAACGGTCCATATGTTCCTAAAGTTACTGAGAACGGAGTTGATGTTCCCAAACCTTTTTCTAGATGGACAACAGAAGAAAACAGAAAAGCACAATTTAACGTTAGGGCTAGAAATATTATTTCATCTGCTTTAACCCTTGACGAGTTTTATAGGATTTCTGTTTGTAAAAGTGCTCAGGAGATGTGGGAAATGCTAAGAGTGACCCACGAAGGTACTGACGATGTTAAGAGAGCACGGAAAAATTCCCTAATCCAAGAATACGAGATGTTCCGGATGCAACAAGGCGAAACGATATTTGACGTACAAAAGCGTTTCACTCATATTGTGAACCATCTCACCGGATTAGGTAAGATCTTTGATGTTGATGAATTAAATGTTAAAATTTTAAAATCTTTGGATAGGAAATGGAAACCTAAGGTGATGGCCATCTCGGAGTCACAAAACCTTGCCACAATGTCTATGGCGGCGCTCTTTGGAAAACTAAGAGAGCATGAGCTAGAGCTTGGAAGGCTAAATGAAGAAGAAGGACAATATCAAAAGAAGAACTTAGCCTTCAAAACTGAAATTTCCAAAGGTAAAAATAAAAAGGAAGAAGAAGACTCGGAGAACGAAGAAGAAAAATTGAGTCTTATGATAAAGAAGTTCACCAAATTCATGGAAGAAAAAGGAAGGCATCCATTCAAAGGTAAGGGAAAGGTAAGAGAAAGTACTTCTGTAAATATAAAATGTTATGGTTGTGGTGAAGCAGGATGTCCAAACAAGAAAAACGATGAAATCAAAGGAAAAAAGTTATTCAAGAAGAAAGCCTATATTTCCTGGGACAACAGTGATTCAAGTTCGGAATCAAGTGACTCGGAAGTTGAAGCCAATATTTGCTTAATGGCAAATGACAACATATCTTCCGATTTTGAGGTAAGTGATTCTGACTCATCTTCTAGTGATGATGATAACTATGATGAACTGCAAAATGCATATAATGAACTTTTTAGTGCTTTTAAGAATTTGAAAAATGAATATAAAGTTGTAAAGAAGAATCTAAGTAGATCTAAAAAGGAAATTGACTCTTTAAAAATGAAAATCACATGTTTAGAAGAAAAGGAATTATTAGAAACGAAAATTGTATGTTTAGATGAGGATAATGATAAGAACTTAGCATGTGCAACTTGTAAAGAGCATGAATATGACATAGATATTCTTAACCATTTGCTAGACAAAGCCGAAAAGGAAATAGATTATCTTAAGAAGCATGAAATGGTGTTTGCTCAAAATAGTGTAAATCAACAAGTTCCTTTGAAAAAGTCTAAAAGGAAAAATAAAAGAGTATGGGTAGAAAAAGGAACTAGAGCATGTTTTGTAAGTAATGCATCTTATTCTAAGCTACATCAAAAGCATGTTTTTATTGCATGAAACAAGGTCACACTTCAAATAAATGTAAAATTAAACATTTTGGTGTTCCTAAAGGTAAATACATTTGGGTTCCTATTGTTAAATAATTTGTTTGTCTCTAACCCCAAGGACCCAAAAGTTATGGGGACCTAAGTTTACTATGTTCTTGTTTTGTAGGAAACTTCCAAATCAAAGAAGTCTATGTGGTATCTTGATAGTGGATGCTCAAAGCATATGACTGGTGATAAATCAAAATTTGTAAGTTTCAAAGCTAAAGAACAAGGATATGTAACTTATGGGGACAACAACAAAGGGAAGATTCTTGGAATTGGAAATATAGGTGGTGCAAACACTTTGGAGATCAAGGATGTGCTTCTTGTTGATGGACTAAAGCATAATCTCCTTAGCATAAGTCAACTATGTGACAAAGGATTTAAGGTAATCTTTGAAAGTAAATTTTGCACCATACATTTGATAGATTCTGAAAATGTAGAATTAAAAGGCATTAGGCACAACAACATATATTTGATTGATTTGGATTGTTTACATGATTCTAGCATAACATGTTTAGTTGCTAAGGAAGAAAACCCTTGGTTATGGCATAAGAGAGCAGCTCATATAAATATGCATCATTTGAACAAATTGATTTCAAAAGACTTAGTTATTGGTTTGCCTAAGTTAAAATTTAAAAAAGATAGATTGTGTGATGCATGTCAAAAAGGTAAACAAGTAAAAACATCATTTAAATCAAAGAATGTTATTTCCATTTCAAAACCCCTAGAATTATTACATTTAGATTTATTTGGACCTTCTAGGATAAATAGCTTTGGTGGAAATTATTATGGCCTTGTGATTGTTGATGATTACTCTAGATATACTTGGACATTTTTCCTAACTACGAAAAGTGAAGTCTTTAAGGTCTTTAGAAAGTTTGCAAAACAAATTCAAAATGAAAAAGACTTGAGAATTAAAGTTTTAAGAAGTGACCATGGTGGTGAGTTTCAAAATGAAAAGTTTGAAAGTTATTGTGAAGAAAATGGAATATTACATAACTTTTCTGGTCCTAGGACTCCCCAACAAAATGGTGTAGTTGAAAGGAAAAATAGGTCATTAGAGGAACTAGCTAGAACAATGTTAAATGAATCTAATGTTCCTAAGTATTTTTGGGCTGATGCGGTTAATACTGCTTGTTATGTTTTGAATAGAATGCTCATTAGGTCAATTATAAAATCAACTCCCTATGAATTTTTAAATGGTAGAAAGCTTAATGTTGCTCATTTAAAAATATTTGGATGTAAGTGCTTTGTGTTAAATAATGGAAAGGACAACTTAGGAAAATTTGACTCAAAAGCAGATGAGGGCATTTTATTAGGTTATTCATTAACTAGCAAGGCTTACAGGGTGTTTAATAGAAGAACATTAAATATTGAAGAATCTATTCATGTTACTTTTGATGAGATTGTAGACCTTGGGGGAAATCCTCTTGAGTCAAATAAAGAATTTACAGGTGATGATGAGTATATAAGAGAGGCTCTTGATGAATTATATTTGGAAGAAAATGAGCCTTCTCAAACGCCTGAATTAGCAAAAGAATGGCAATCACCTAGAGGACTCTCAATGGACAATATCATTGGTGATATCTCAAAAGGGGTAAGAACTAGAAATATGACTAATTTCTGCATGTTTGTAGCTTTTGTGTCACAGATAGAACCCAAAAATGTTGAGGAAGCAATTAAAGATGACCAATGGTGCATAGCCATGCAAGAAGAACTTAACCAATTTGAAAGGAATCAAGTCTGGGAATTAATCCCAAGAGAAGAATCACATCAAGTTATTGGAACCAAATGGGTGTTTAGAAATAAACTTGATGAAGATGGAAACATTACAAAGAATAAAGCCAGACTTGTTGCCAAAGGCTATTGTCAGGAGGAAGGTATAGATTATGATGAAACTTATGCTCCTGTTGCCAGGTTAGAGGCTATACGCCTACTTCTTGCTTATGCATCTTTGATGAAATTTAAATTATATCAAATGGATGTTAAGAGTGTATTTTTGAATGGTTTTATTAAAGAACAAGTTTATGTGGAGCAACCCCCTAGATTTGAAGATTTTAGTTATCCTAATCATATTTTTAAATTAAAGAAAGCATTATATGGGTTGAAACAAGCTCCTAGATCTTGGTATGAAAGGCTAAGTAGTTTCCTAACTTCAAATGATTTCTCTAGAGGAAAAATTGATTCTACGTTGTTCATAAAGAAAGTAAAAGAACATATCTTATTGGTCCAGGTATATGTTGATGATATTATTTTTGGATCAACTGATAATTCTTTGTGTGTAGAATTTGCTAAGATAATGCAGGGAGAGTTTGAAATGTCTATGATGGGGGAATTAACATTCTTCCTTGGACTTCAAATCAAGCAACTTAAAGATGGCATTTTCATCTATCAAACCAAATACTGCAAAGAGATCCTTAAAAAATTTGGAATGGACACCTCAAAGGAAACTAACACACCCATGAGAACTTCATGTTATCTAGACAAGGATGAATCAGGTTTGGAAGTTAATCAATCTATGTATAGAGGTATGATAGGTTCACTGTTATACTTAACTGCAAGTAGACCTGATATTATGCATTATGTCTATGTGTGTGCTAGATTTCAAGCTTGTCCAAAAGAATCTCACCTAATTGCAGTAAAACATATTTTAAAATATTTAAAAGGAACTACTGGTTTTGGTTTATGGTATCCATCTGATGCTTGTACTAGTTTAATAGGATATTCTAATGCTGATTATGGTGGATGCAAAATAGATAGAAAGAGTACTAGTGGGACATGTCATTTGTTAGGATCATCTTTAGTATCTTGGTATTCTAAGAAACAGGCATGTGTTGCTTTATCTACCACTGAAGCTGAATATATTGCAGCTGGTAATTGTTGTGCTCAAATTCTGTGGATGAAACAACAGTTAGAAGATTATAGTATATTTCTGAATGACATACCTTTGATGTGTGATAATACGAGTGCAATCAATCTCACTAAGAATCCAGTAATGCACTCTAGGACTAAGCATATAGAGATTAGACATCATTTTTTGAGAGATCATATCAGCAAAGGAAACTGTAAAATAGAGTACGTTGATACAAAGCATCAATTAGCAGATATTTTTACTAAGCCTCTACCCAAGGATAGATTCTATGATCTTAGAAGAGACTTAGGGATATTAGAAATAACTTAAATTCTGCTTAATTAGACAGTTTTTGGATGATTATAATGTTATAATTCATTATGTAGGATGTTCATAAATTATCATGTGTAAAAACCTCAAAAATTTGATGTACTCTATGGAATAATCGATTAATTAGAGTTATAATCGATTATTTGCATCCAAAACACCCAAAACATGACATTCCTCTCTGGAATAATCGATTAATTCGTCCATTAATCGATTAAAACCAGTGTTAATCGATTAACAGCTCAAATTAATCGATTAAACCTGGCAAGTTTGGATTCCTAGCCATTGCCAACGGCTCTTTTGACCCTTATTCACTTTCATATGACCGTTGGAGATGCTTGGCTATAAATAGGGACTTCCATTTCACTTCTACTCACTTCCATCTCTTGAAATCAAGCTTTCTTGCCTCATTCTTTCAATCTTGCCTTCTTCTCACTTAACTTGTCCTCTTAAATCTTCTTGTTACTCTTCTAATCCATCAATGGCCTCATCTTCTCGTGCAAAAATCCCTACTAGAAGAAGATATGCACCCTCATCTCATCCCCGTCCTAATTCTGTAGAAGGATGGATCTCTGATGCAGAAGGCCGACAGGAATTTCTGTCCTATTGGAAGGAACGTGCTATTATTTCTCCTAAGTTCCTTATTGGTGAGCAGTTCATCAATAGGGGATTCAACTTTCCTAATCTCCTTGAAATTCAAGGAGTTCTCCCTTTCATCCAAATGCAAGGTATGTATTATCCTGACTTAGTTAGGGTATTTTACTCTAGGTTCAAATTTAGAGATCAAATTGCTACCTCTCGAGTAAAGGGGGTCACAATTATTCTTGATGATGATATTTGGGAGAATGTTGCCCACTTTCCAATTAGAGAAGATGCTATTAACGTGTATGGTGAGTTAGATGATTTTGACAGGTTCTTAGCTTACCGTTCTTTTCTGCGTAATCCCTCCATGGAAATAGGGCGTCTCCTTCTTGCTGGACCTTTGAAGAAGGAGGAACGCATGATTTTACATCTACTTGTCTGGATCCTATGTCCCCGGGCTACGAATCATGCTCAATGTTCTTCAATTGATCTTCGTATTATTCATGCCATAATGAATAATGAGCCTTTAGATTGGGGCGTTCTTGTCACCATGACTATGTTAAAAGCCAAACGCCATCCCACCTTCAAAATTCCATATGCCCTCCTTGTCTCTCGGATTCTTGAATACAAAGGAGTAAATGTCGAAGGTGAACAAACAGTTCGAACGAATAACTTAAATCGCATGCTGGACAACACATTAATCCAACTCCAAATGGTGCGTGTCAATGATATTTATGTTCACAAGGATGACGTTCCTAATGAAGGTGACGATAATGCAGATTCTGATGAAGATATGCCTCCTGCTGCTGAGTTTCCCTCTGATCAAATCCAAAGTGTTGGAACTTCCTCTACTCTTCATGAAACCCGACAATCCATGGAAGACATGTTATCTGACATGAATCAGAGAATGCAGTCATTCTTCACTCTTTCTGGAGTACGGCATGAGGAAATAATTCGTCGTATATCTGCTGTAGATGATAAAGTGTGTCATTTAGAAAATAGATTTGATGCACACTTTCATAGTGATGATAGTGAAGAATTTTAAATTTGTAATTTTTTTTCTTATATTGTAATGAATGCTTATCTCTGAAATAAAATGTGGTGTTCTATTTTTTTTTTTTTTTACTTTGATTGAGGGGGAGTTTTCTCTAAGTTATGCATATTTTGAGGGGGAGCTCTTATGATTGTTATTGCAGAATTCTTTTTTATTATAATCAAAATAGGGAGAGAAATATTTAAAAGCCTAATATGAATGTATTTAAATATTATCTGGTATGTTTAATGTGTTTGTTAGTATGACAGATAAAACACGTTATTACAAGGCTTTAAAAGAAAATTTTGATAATCATCAAAAAGGGGGAGATTGTTGAACATTCAAGGACTTGATGTTGAACTTGATGGCCATGAAGCTTGTTGATTTTGATGATGATTCAAGAACACAAGACTTAGAGAGTTGAAGACTTGTTTTTTTAGTGTAATAACTCTGTTTTGATTAGATTGAGTCTGTAATATTAGAGTTTGAGATAGTCGGTACATAGTCTGCACCTTAGAAGCTTCAAAAAGCTCAAATTTATCAAAGTGGCTCGACTTTAATCGATTAATTGGTGAAATAATCGATTAAAACAGTGAGAAAAACCATTTTCTGTATCTGCTCACTAGTTTAATCGATTAACACCCCTGTTAATCGATTAACAGGTCTTTTAATCAATTAAAACAGAGAGTTTTGGGGTTCTGTTGATTTTGGCTCTGTAATAATCGATTAACACTTCATTTAATCAATTATTTCAGTCAGATTTTGATTTTTAACTTCAAATCAACCCTATTTTCGAAAACCCTATTTCCAAGAACCCTAGTTTCGAAAATTCCAATTCCCAAACCCTAATTTCTCTACTTAAGCTTCTCTATGGCACTCAGAAAAGAAGAACAACCTTTTTCATACAAAAGTTAAGTGTTGTGAGTGCCAGAGAACTGTTTGTTGCAAGAAAAAGGGGCTTTTGTAACCTGGTGTGGGCTAGAAGCGATAAGAATCACTAAGTGGAGTTCTTAGTGGATTGTGTGTTGTGCCGTCTCTAGGGAAAGTTGTTCATCATCTCTTGTGGATTTCAAGAGAGGTGTTTTCTTTACTTTATCTTTTTCATTGTAATCTGTTTGTAACAACTTTGATTATAGTGACAACGTTAATCCTCTGTTTGAGTGATTAGTAACTGGACGTAGGGTCTTTTGATCCGAACCAGTATAAATCTCCTGTGTAAGACTCTATCTCTATTCTATTTACGTTTACACAGCTTTTTAATCGGTAAAATTTGGGGAAAATTTTGAAAACCTAATTTTTGTTAAGAAACCAATTCACCCCCCCTCTTGGTTTTTGTCCGACCACGCAAACATTCCGCTGCGCGATTCTAACAGCCAGAACCAGCTCGAATAACCAACTTCAGGAAATAACCGCCAAATCAGCACGCCTTGAGGTTGAATGTGCAAAATAGGCTCAAACGATCAAGGAGTTACTACAAGACCTCACAAGGACTCGGTCTGAAATACTGCAAGAGCGAGAGGTCAACCAGAGACTCAACAAAAGTCTCACTGAGCTACACTACAAAGAAAGAGATGGGTTAGCTCAGTATGGTCAAGTACTACGAGAAAAAGACCGAGCCCTTGCAAAACTCGACGAGTTACAAGCCTTGGTCGTCCATCAAGAGGCGAAGATCAAAGCGGCTCAAAAGTATAGCGAAGATATGAGTCAAGCAGTCCAAAAGCAAACCGAAGCACTTGCTCGTCACGTCCGGGAAGCCGAAAGAGAGTTACATATAGATCAAGACCCGCCTGTGGGTTTCTTTAGGCTTTTCCGTTTCTGTCAAAAGCTGCTTTGTTGTGTGGAATAGGGGATTGTACACTTTCTACGAGTAAATAAAATTTCTTTATTCAACAATTGTCTACTTACATGCATATCTTCCATTTGCATATTTAATTTCCCCTCCATCACTTTTAATAAATAAGATAATAAAAATGAAGGATTAACTAACACGTCTTCCAATCAGAAGGATGGAGAGAAAACCGCTCTTAATCAAGCTCTCCCCAACGGTCGATTCACCACAAGAGGATAATAAGCCTCGGTCGTTGGTTCTCAAAGTTAATAAGGAAGAGGGGGTCAGGACGCCCGTACGACTATTTACGCCTCGTCCTTTCCCCTACGAGTTAAATAAAGTTGTACCATGGAGATATGGGGAATCTTCACCAATAAAGGAGGATATCTCCAATATAGCCGACATTGGGGGCATGACCAGAAATGGAATAATATACTCTCCCAAGGAGTTGCAAGAGGATGCCCCCAAAAATAAAGGGAAAAATAAACAGACCGAGGAAAAAGAAAATAAAGAATCCAAGGAGGAGACCGACGAATTACTCAAGTTCATAAGGCAAAGCGAGTATTCCATTATCGACCAGCTCAATCATACATCTGCAAAGATAACTCTGTTCTCTTCTAGCTACTTCATGTCTAGACCTCATAATAACCATGTCTAAGCAAACAAAAAAAAAGAAGAAGAAAAAGAAGTCCGTCCAAATAATCAAAATATGTCATTGCCATAATAATCAAGTTGATTGATTAGAAGCACAAAATAAGGTTTTACCTCACCATAAATAAAGCCATGTTTCGCCAATATTATGTAAAAACAAAAAAGAAAAGGAAAAGTCCACAGAAGCCAAAGGCCAAAAAGAAAAAGGGCAAAGTACCCGGTAGGAAACCCACTAAGGGGGCTACGCAAAAGATAGGGTCAACCCGTTAGGACACCCGAACAAAAATAAAGGGTAGCCTAGGCAAAAGTTAGAGTTACAAAATAAGGTCTGATAGGATTCCCAAAAAAAAGGAACCTAGATAAAAGATAGGGCCAAAACACAATATCCTAGTCCGAAAACCCAAAGGGCGGTCTAGGGAAATCAATTGGCCATAAAAGCAATGGAAATAGGCTAAGGCGCAAATCTACAAAGAACGTGTGTTTAGAAAGCAGCTTAAACACTCGAGCCAACCCTAGCCATCCATTCTTACAAAATCTCTTCTAAATAAAAATCAACCACCTAAAACACAAGCCATTGAATTTATCTCCTCTACTTCTTTCCTCTTGACTCTCACAATATTATTCAAACAATTAGTTTGGGAATATGGAGGCATATAATCAACAAGAGAATTGAAATCCCTAGAGCAAGGAAAAAGGGCACCAATGTGGCAGAGCGCGATCCAAATCAAAAAGTCATTCTTCGGTCACGTTAAGTCCGGAACGGCACAAACAAGTACAGCAGAGAAGCAAAACATTAGAAGGCCCCCGTCTCTATGAGACATACCAGTTAATCCTTCTGAAAAAACTAATGAAATAGCATTATAGGGCATTAAACATGAAAACATTGCATGCATAAAATGTTTTTGCATAAGGTCCTATTTCTTCAAAAAAAAAAAATCTTCTAAAAATTGAGATCGCCGTCTCGACCCGCGTAGAAACGAGACCGCCTTCCCAAATTTTGAGACGGTCGTCTCGCTTTGGACAAAAATGAGACCGCCGTCTCGAAGTTCCAAACGGCAATCCTGAGTCTTGCAAAATCGAGACCGCCGCCCCGAAATCCCAGACGGCGGTCTCGACCCTTGGCGAAAATCTATAAATAGGGGGGCCTTGGGGTTAGTTTTGGGCATCCACTTCTGCATCCTCATACATACTTTTCTACATTCTTGAGTGTTTTTTTATCAAAAATGCATAGAGGAGAGTCTTCTAGGAATAGGGGTAGGGTTCTGGTCCCAACCACACCTACGACCCCGGCTCCTCAGAACCTGACCCAACTGACGCCCCAGCACCAGGCCCGGCTCAAGCACATCCGGGGCTATACCTGGCATCCCATGCTGAGGTTGGATTTCCGTATCCTCGCCGAGTTTGGAAGGGAGGACAAGGTACGGGGATACATCGAGAGCATCAGGTGGGACTTCCTCCTCCAGCCTCCTCCCACCCGCATATATACGCAAGCAATAATGGAGTTCCTGGCCTCCATTACGCTGATGGAGCTACCCACCATGATCCCGAGCATCCCTCCGGTCAAAATGGTCTCCTACTTCATGAAAGGGTCTTATCGGACTACGATGCTGGATGAATTCAACGTCTCCATCGGCTTCGTACAGCCCGAGGATATCCTAACCCCAGGGTACCAAGGAGCCGTTTGTGAGCGACCACCTACCCTCACAGCCGGTGAGATGTGGGAGGATCACATCGGGGTACAGGTCCTACCGACCCTACTAATGGGGTCTGCTCTCCTCCTCGCTCTCCGCATTTGGCACAAGCTGTTGGCGGGGACCATTCATGGGCAGAAGGAGAGTCAGGGAAAGGTCACCCACCTTGACCTCTTTGCCCTACACTGCATGTTCCATAGGTGCCGGTGTAATCTCGGCTACTTCTTCGTGAAATCCCTCAAAGATTTCGGGTGTCGTCCTGTTGGAGCCATCCTCATGGGTCCCCTCATCACCCCACTAGCCGAGAAGTGGGGGTTTCGTGGCGAAGAGAGCATCCCCTCCGATCTTCAACCCGAACACATCAACGGATCTATGCTTGTCAACATGGGGATGCTCATCCGGCAGGGGACCTAGATGGCCCTTCACCCATCACTCACCATGACCCTAGACCTTTAAGATCTGGTGGCGATGCAGGACATGCCGACGCCCCCTGAATTCTAGCAGCAACAACAACAACAATAGCGGCAACAACAACAACAGCACGGGGATGACTTCGTTGGCATCAACCGCAACCTCTACGACATGCACCAGCAGTTGGACCAGATGTCCCTAAGACAAGATGTCTTCGAGACCCGGCTAGAGACCTTCGGCCAAATACAGGAGGGGATGAGACAAGACCTGGCACTACTCCGGCAAGAACATTTCAGCTTAGTCCGGAGCCAGGAAGAATTTCAAAGACACATGTATCGGCAGTTCCCACCTCCCGGATCGTCTCCCAGCTCGAGTCCACCGCCGTCTTAGGAATATTACCCAAAATAACTGTTGTAATAAATTTTATCATATCATGAATAAAATTTTTAGTAAATCCATTCATCTTTACTCTCTCTTTTCAAAAAAAAGTCAGCGTAACAAAAAAGACTAAGAAATAAAGAGACTTATGCTTAGTCCCGAAAAAGCTAAACATCCAAAGTCGCGAGAAAAAAGATAAATCGCAGAAAAATGCAGGATTAAAGCCAAAACGATAGACAAGGCAGACTGGCAAGACAACCATACTGATCAATAATTTTTGACAACCAGCAAAAGTCAAACAACAAATAAGAAAGGTTTCCCAGCAAACAACGAAGCTGGATGACCACCGGAAGAGCCGAAAGAATCCTCGGCACACCAGATGACTTTACCAAGGAGAAAAAGCATTTCTCACATCCGTCGGCGCATGAGCTAGAGCAGTAAGCCACCACCACCAGTCCTACGAAGTGGACTGTACCAGCCAGATGGGGGGTTCATACCCATCAGCCTACGCATCAACGTGCGCATGATCTGCACACAAGCCAGAGCAGTAAGTCGCAACCAGTCGTACGTTGTGGACCATACCAGCCTGATGGGGTTTTATACTCATCCAGTCCTACGAACAGTGGACTACAACTACCATCCTGATGCGGGGTTTATACTCATCCAGTCCTACGAATAGTGGATTGCAACTACCAGCCTGATAAGGGGTTTATACTCATCCAGTCCTACGAAAAGTGGATTGCAACTACCAGCCTGATGGGGGGTTTATACTCATCAACCGAAGGGTCGGATACCGCAAGAAGGAGCATCCTGAGGTTCTACCACTTGTTAGCTAAGGGGTCGGCTACCGTAAGAAGGAGCATCCCAAAGCTACAACTAAATTGGATGAGGGTTCATACACATCAAACGAAGGGTCGGCTACCGCAAGAAGGAGCATCCTGAGGTTCTACCACGTGTCAACCAAAGGGGTCGGCTACCGCAAGAAGAAACATCTTGGAGGTGCACAACATTTTTTTCTAGAGGGTCGGCCACCGCAAGACGGAGCATTCGAAGGACAGCCGGGCAAGAGGGTTAACTCCTTCACCCTCCAGCCGATCTTTTTGGCATAACAGGCCAACAATCGGCTAGTCAGGTGAAGGGGGGGGGCAGTTGTAGACCCCAAATCTTGCCCAGCTAGTCAGGTGAAGGGGGGGCAGCTGTAGACCCCAAATCTTGCCCGACCTCAAAATAAAGAGCAGAAGACCTCCAATTCGAAGATGGGAAAGGCCTAAGAGGTCCCTAGGATAGACTATTAGGCCCCATATTAGAGTAGGAAGACTTTTCTGTACAAAAAAAATAAGGATTTCCACCTTAAGGGTGGAGACCGCCATCTCGCTTATCGGGACCGCCGTCTCGCCATTGGCAAGATTGAGACCACCGTCTCGTTTGGCGAGATGGTCGTCTCATCACTTGCCATGGCGAGACCGCCTTCATGTTTGGCGAGACGTCCCTCTCGCCATTTGGCAAATCGATACCGTTGTCCCGATTAGCGAGACGGTTGTCTCGACCTTGCCAGGCGAGATGGCGGTCTTGACCTGATAGGTGCGAATCCCTATAAAAGGAGGGCGCTCTCCCCTTCATTTCACATAGTTCTTCCATCTTTCCTTCTAGCATTTCTTAGAATTCTTCTTTTAGAGCCCCTCCGAAGCATTTCCAGAGTTTTCTGAGAGTTCTTGGAGAGTTTTTATAGCGTTGTAAGAGAGAAAAGACGACATTGTAGAGCGAAGGACTGTCGAAACGCACCCTATTTTCTAAGAGAATTAATCAAAGCTTGCTCCGGAGGTTTCTTCACTCTCTCCCTCTCTTTACCATCTTTTTACTTATATTAATTCGTGTAATAGCTACTAGGGTCATGTAGTCATTATCTTTTAATTCCGCAAATAAAAGGATAAAAGCTTCATTTTAAAAGTTTGTTTATAAAATAACCGATTTATCATAGGGAACCCGAAAGGGGCGTTGTGGGGGTGTTAATACCTTCCCCACACGTAACTAACTCCCTTACCCAACTCTGGTTATAATGGCCAAAGTTGGTTTTTCTTAAAAACCAACGCCTTCTTTTTTTCCTTTTCCGATTTTTCTAGTAAAAATATTGGTGGCGACTCCATAAGAACCCTCTTTGAAAACTTGCTTTTAGGTCCAGCCCGGTTATCGGACAACCTAAAAGCACCCTTTCGAAAACCTCGCCCTTGGGTTCAGCCCAGTTATCGGACAACCTAAAGTAGTTGTAACACCACCCACCCAAAACGCGAAAATGGAAGTCAAAACCATCACGTCACTCTGACTGGCTCTTTTGACGGCGACGACACCTAGGGGCAAGAGAGAATACACATAGGGAGTGGGTGGTAGGTATGGCCTTAGTGCTAGCAGGTCGTTGTCGGAAACCACCACTCAAGGTGATAACCTTCTTCTTTTGGTCTATGAATATCGACATGGAGATTTGTGCATGGTTCAAAGATTGGGAGATTGAAGGGTCCCTATAATGGGGGCACCTTGGGGGCCTGGCCTTGGTGAGAACAGCTAGAACCTACCTTTGCCAATACTCTTTTCCGCAAGAAACCCCTACCTCGTAATTAAACGTCACTCTATTTGCGGATGAGTGAATTGTTTGTGCATTTGTTAGTTGCATTTGATTGTTGCATAACATAATCATACAACAGCAAAAAAAAATATACAAAACAAAATCTCAAAAATCTTTTCACAATAAACACCCTTATCTCGGACAGTCTGCCTTTTAGCTAGCCTGGTTTCAGGTTCTTTGTAAGCTAAGTAGCCACGCAGTCCGACAAAAGAGATAAGGGATACTAAAACCATTCTTCCGCAATAATCATATTTATCTCCGACAGTTTACCTTTTAGCTAGCCTGATTTCAGGTTCTTTGTAAGCTAAGTAGTCACGCAGTCCGACAGAAGAGATTAAATGATAAAAAAAACCAAATAAATCAAATAACAACAGTAAATAAAAGGAAATGGGGCCCCCTTCATGGTGTTAAGCATCGAATCCGTCATCCATGTAAGTAGTTTCATTTTCTTCAAAAAATACATACAAAAAAAACACCATCATGCATCATGTAGAAAATAAAACATGATAATGTTTAGAAACAAAAAAACACTTTCATGCATACGAAAGCATCATACTCATAGCATGCATTTTTCCGTTTCTAGAAAAAATGGAGGGATCAAGCAGTAGACAATTGGGAAAAGTGGATATTCCCCGTTACCATGTCGAGAGGTTGGAGCAGTTATGTGCATTAATGTCGCCGGAAGTTTGATCCGACTTTGAGAGATCTTATGGATGAATCTTAGACCTCTTGAAAATCTGCATTTACCACGTGTTTGTCAGAGTCTTGATACACTTTTGGAGCTCTAGACTACATTGCTTCGAGTTCCCTGAGTTTGATTTGGTTCCGACATTGGAAGAGTATGAGCTTATGATCAAATGGCCCAAGTCAGCCGGGATCTACGTTAGCCAGGGGACTTATATCTCGGTAAACAAGGTTGCTCACCTTATCCGATTGCCACTTCCACAGTCTGCCTTGAAGGGAAAAGGGAGCAATCAGGGGTGGAAGATCTCACTTTTAGAAGACCATTTATCTTCTCTGGCTGATAAAGGAGATTGGCCCACATTCAACAAGACTCTAGCACTAATTGTGTTTCAGAACTTTTTATTCCCTTTCCATAACGACACCGTGGATCACGCCACGATGGATGCCTTCTTTGCCTGGGACGTACATTTGGAAAGTCTCGTGCCTGCGCTTCTTGCCGACACCTTACTGTCAGTGGAATTCTGTCATCACAAGCAAGGAAAAACACTTTGATGTTGTTCTACATTATTGTATGTTTGGGGCATCACTCACTTCTATGCCTCAAGTCACATGGGAGCATTCCCCGACCTTTTGAGGAGTTTCTCAAAGATCCCTCTCCGTCGTCGTCACGCCCTGGAGTGGAAGACTGAATTGGAGCATTAGACATAGATCACATATCTTGGTCATGTCCTTGGTTCCAACCCGGTCCCATTCTTATCAGATGCGGAGATCACCCTAATGTACCATTGTTGGGCCTTAGGGGCTTCATAGCTTATTCCCCAAAGATAGCTATGAGGCAGCTTATGAGGACCCAGACCGTGCCAACATGTGAAGAAATTGGGGGATTGTGTTTCTTTTGTAATCCCAGCAGCTTCAAGGATGCTCCCACAATCTGGAGAGCATGGGAGAGACCAGTCTACATAGGGGATGAAGAGCTTGGGAAGGCTCGAGTAGCTATTTCCAGTGACTATGAGGAATGGAGGAAAGATAGAGGGGTGCCACATCCACCCGCTCCATTCCCCTCACCATCAGTAAATACAGAATTATAAACCCAAGTCGTTGCTTTGACCCAGAGGATAGAAATCATGGGAGCCCAGTTGAGGGCCCTTGAGGAGAAATAACAAGAGTCTATCCTTAACATTGTCGGTCAGCAAAGGCAGTGCAAGAAAAAATACCAAGAGATAGAGCGGCTCAAAGACCAGTGTGATGACTCCAACGAAGAGGTTATCCGAGCGTCTAAAGTTGCCAGAGTAAACTCGGATAATCGATTCCAAGAAATGACGGCCAAACTAGCACACCTTGAGGCCGAATATGCAAAACAGGCACAGGCAACCAAGATGATGCAACAAGACCTCGAAAGGACTCGGTCTAAAGCACAACGAAGGTGGGAAACCGGCCAAAGACTTAATAGGAACTTGGCTGAGCTACGATGCAAAGAGAGAGACGGATTAGCTCAGTACGACCAAGTTCTGCAAGAAAGAGACCAAGCCGTCGAAAAACTCGATAACTTACAGGCCTTGGTCACCCATCAAGAGGCAAAGATAAAGGAGGGTAAAAAATATAGTGAAGATATGAGCCAGGTAGTCCATCGACAATCCGAAGCACTTACTCGTCATGTACAGGAAGCCGAAGGGGAATTACATAGGAACCAGAACCCGCCTATGGGTTTCTTTAGGTTTTTCCGTTTCTGCCAAAATGTACTTCGTAGCATGGTCTAGGGGAATGTACACTTTTTCCTGGATGAATAAAATCACCTTTTGTTTATCTATACAACTGTTTATTGCATTCATCTCGCATTCATTCACATATCTCTCCTTGCCTAAAATTAATAAGATAATAAAAAGGAAAGGTTAACTGATGTGTTTTCATAAATCAGAAGAATGGAAAGGAAACCACTCATCATTAGTATCTCCTCAACGATTGAGCCACCTAAAGGAGACAATAAACCTCAACTGCTGGTTATCACGATCAATAAAGAAGAGGGGACTAGGGCACCGCTGCGATTATTTATGCCTCGTTCTTTCCCCTACGAATCAAATAAAGTTGTACCATGTAAATACGCAATAAACGAAGATGTTTCCAATATAGCCGGTATTGGGGACATGACCAGAAGTGGGCGAATCTACTCTCCCAAGGAGTCACAAGAAGACGCCCCCAAAAATAAAGAAAAAAATAAAGAAACCGAAGAAGAAAACAAAGAAGAACCCAAGGAAGAGGCAGATGAATTACTCCAGTTCATCAAGCAAAGTGAGTACTCCATCATAGACCAACTCAACCGCACGCCCGCGAAGATAGCCTTGTTATCTTTAATAATGAATTCGGAACCACATCTGAATGCGCTGCTAAGGGTCTTGAACGAAGCCTATGTGTCACATACCATATCCCAAGACAAGTTCGAAGGGATTATTGGAAATATCACATTACTTTCACCAATGAAGAATTCCCTCCTAGAGGGTCAAGCCATAACAAGCCTTTACACATATCTGTCAAGTGTAGAGAATATCTCATCACCAAAGTCCTTGTGGATAATGGGTCATCCGTGAACGTCATGCCTAAGTGCACACTCGACAAATTGACGATACAAGGAGTCCATATGCACCCAAGCAACACCGTCGTTCGAGCCTTCGACGAATCAAGACGCAAAGTAGTGGGGGAAATCAACCTGCCAATCCGAATAGGTCCCACTATCTTCAATGTGGATTTCCATGTGATAGACATCACTCCTGCTTACAGCTGCCTCCTCGGAAGACCTTGGATTCACGACGCCAAAGCGATCCCTTCAACGCTCCATCAAAGAATCAAATTCATGGTAGGTGACAAACTGGTCACAATTCAAGCTAAAGACGACATCTTGATCAGCAAGCCATCTACCCTACCTTATGTGGATGCAGCTGAAGAGACCCTTGAAACATTCTTTCAAGCACTAGAAATTGCCAATGTTGAAAGACTTTCCAACAATATGAAGGTGGCACATATGATGTCAAAATACGGGTACCACCCAGGCCAGGGACTCGGTAGGAATTCCAAAGGAATAAGGGAGCCACCAGATTTCAAGGACAATCCTTTGAAGCACGACCTAGGGTATGACCCTACTACAAGAAGAAAGGGAAAGTATCCCCTCCGCTCATTGAATCAGATCTTCCGAAGTGGAGGGATATAGGCATCGAGAGCAACTTTAATCATTAGGTGTTCTTCTTCCAATTTTTAAAAGGAATATAAACCCAATGACTATTAGAGATTACTCTCCGTGGAAAGCCCGATCCCTGGGCATTTTCAGGGCACATATTACCCTTTTAATCATAAAAGAATATGTTTCTTACTATCTGCTTCTTTTCTTACTATTCATGTTTGTGCCTCATTAAAAACCATGTTTAAGTAAACGTTTCTAGAAGGCGTCTAAAATTTAGGAGCGCGCTATCATCAAAAAACAAAATTAACCATCACTGATTGATTAGAAACACAAGTAAGGTTTTACCTCGTCATAGTAAAGTCGTGCTTGGCCAATGTTGCGAAAATGATAAAAAGAGCCCATAAAAGCCAAAGGCCATAAAAAAGAAAGGGCAATTTACCCAGTAGGAAACCCACAAAGGGGGCTACACAAAAGTTAGGGTCGACCCGCTAGGAAACCCGAACAATAATAAAGGGTAGCCTAGGCAAAAGATAGGGTTACAAAACAAAGTCTATTAGAGTTCCTAAAGAAAAATAAAAAAGGAAACCCAGACAAAAGTTAGGATGAAACACAACTTCCTAGATTGAAAACCCGAACGGCGGTTTAGGGAAGTCGATCAGTTGTAATAAGCGCCACAAAACAATCAGGTAAAGACGCAGCCCCACAAACAAACGTTTGTTTAATCTAAGCCTAAACAAAGGGAAGCGGATGACTGTCCACCTAGCCAGCCGGCCGTCCAAGGGTGTCCGTTGGGACCAGATGGCCGTCCACTCGGAGCAGATGGTCGTCCAAAGGTATTCGTTGGGGGTAGACGGTCGTCCATGAGTGGTCGTTGGGGGCAGATGGTCGTCCAACTACACCAGACGATCGTCTGCCCCTGCATTTTTCTTTCCTATAAATCTAGGCGCCCCAAATGGTTCATGATATCCCATTTTTGCATTCCATTTTCCTCCTTTACCTCCCTTTTGCATATTTGAGTGTTTTTTGTTGAGTAATGGATCGTGGGGAATCGTCAACACGTCGAAAATGCTCCCGGGGACCCATAAGGAGCATCCCCCTCCTCAGATTCCCACTCAGCTGACGGAGCAACACAAATTTGCCAACATTAGCCAGTATGCCTGGCACCCTATGCTCTGGCTAGATTTCAGGATTCTAACCATGTTTGGATGGGATCAGGATGTAAGGAGATACATCCAAAGCATAGGGTGGGACTTCCTGCTCAGAGATCCACCTACTCGCATTCACCACACTGCTACGCTGGAATTCCTCGCCTCTGTTACGCTCATAGACCTACCATTTATGATCCCTGGGGTTTCTCCTGTCCCAGCAGTTACTTACTGGATGAATGGGGCCTATCGGACCAACGTCCTAGATGATTACAACATCCTCATGGGATTTCATCAGCCAGCAGAGATCCAAACTGCAGAATACAGGGGGGCATATTGCGAAAGGCCAATCACCCTCACTACCAGTCAAATATGGGAAGAGATTACTGGTTCCCAGCACGTTCCTGCCAACCCAAAGGGGACCGCCTTCCTGAAAGTGATGAAGATCTTATTGAAATACTCTGTCAAAGATCTTGTTGATTTGATGAAGTCAAAGATAAAGTCAAAGTCAACTTTGTAGCGGTCAACAGTCACTTAGATAAAAGAGTAGAGAGATTAGTGTGTCCGCAGCTATGCTTAGGTATAATCATTTTTATCTTTTATGCTTGCATGAGGTTTCTTCACTTAAAAGATTTTGCAAAATGCCTCTAAAAACGTTTAAGCGGTTAAAAACAAATTATTTTAACAAAAGTTTTCTTAAACAAGTTTTTAACTGATATAATTTCGAAATAACCGGTTGTTTTCATTAAAGAAAGTTTTGAAAACCCTCTGTCAATGTTTTAACTGATAAAGCTTCGAAATAACTGATTAAAATCACTTAAAATGTTAAGAGAAGTGTTTTTGCAGTATTTTAATCGATACAACTTGGTTTTAATCGATTAAAACCACTTAAAGTTCAGTATGATCGATCAGAATCAGATATGATCGATCAGAATTGAGTTATGACCGATCAGAACTTTTTCAATCGATTAAAACTCGTTTCAATCGATTAAAACAACTTAGAAAATTTCTACACAGCGTTTTAATCAATTAAAACTTATTTTTATCAGTTAAAATCACTTGGAAAAAATAACAATAAGGTTTTGCAGTATATTAATCGATTGAAACATGAAACAATCGATTAAATCAAATTAGAAGATTTTTTGTAAAGAGTTTTAATTGATACAAACGTTGTCGTATCAGTTAAAACAAATCTGTTAAAGAATCAAGAACGGTTTAATGGATTAAAAGAAGTTTTAACAAATTAAAACTGAACTTTTAACAGATTAAAAGATTATTTTAACAGATTGATTAAACCAGCAGTTTTGAAAATCTTCTATAAAAACAGTTTGGCTTGAACTTTTTAAACACACAATTGTACATCAATCTTTAGCAATCAAGCAAGCAAACTTTAGCTCTCTTTCAAGAAAGATTCGCGTCAGTTTTTGTGAAGTTCTTTGAAATTCTTTCTTGAGGCAAATTGCTTTCTTTTGGAGAAGAAACTCACTACAGAATTGCATAAAACTGGTTTGAGCATTCTAGTTTCTTCTTTTCATTTCTTTTCATTCTTTTACTGTATTGTTTGGTGCCTGGAATTGTGGGCACTGGTTTCTCTGCAGCTGGAATTTGGTTGTAGAGGTTGTCAAGAACTGGAATTTGGTTCTTGGTGAAAGGTTAGGTGCAAGAACTGGAAGTGTGGTTCTTGTGGTAGATTAAGTGTAAGATTGTAATCTGTAAAACATTTGATCTAGTGGAACCCAGCTGGAATTTGGCTGGAGACTGGACGTAGCCCTGGTATTGGGTGAACCAGTATAAACACCGGTGATATCTTTCTAAACCTTTCTCCTCTTTTAATTATGTTGCTGCGTTTATTTTTGATTGATTGCTTTGTGATTCAAGAACAGATCTGAAATCTTATTTTTACAAATAGATAATCTGTTAATTGCAAAAATCTTTCAAAGATCAATTCACCCCCCCCTCTTGATCTCAGCCTACTTTTCTAACAATTGGTATCAAGAGCAAGGTTCTTGAGAGTTATTCAAGTATTTTGATCAAATCTTTAATGGCTGAAAATAGATTACCGTTTTCTGAGGGAGCTTCTATTAACAGACCTCCACTGTTTTGTGGAACAAATTATCCTTTTTGGAAAATTAGGATGAAGATCTTTATTGAGTCTATTGATAGAAATGTTTGGGATGTAATTGCTAATGGCCCTTTAATTACAAAAAAAGAATGGTCCAGTTTAAATGATGAGGAAAAGAAAAAAGTTCAAAATGATTGCACTGCTAAAAATATAATTACTTCTGCACTTAACATGGATGAGTTTTTCAGGGTCTCCCAATGCAAATCTGCCAAGGAGATGTGGGATGTTCTTGAGGTTACTCATGAAGGGACAACAGATGTAAAGAGAGCCAGAAAGCATACTCTCATAAGAGAATATGAGTTGTTCAAAATGCAAACTGGTGAAAGCATTGCAGATGTGCAGAAGCGATTCACTTACATCATTAATCATCTAATGGGCCTAGGTAAAACCTTTGATAAAGAAGAATTAAATATTAAAGTCTTGAAATGTCTTGATAGGTCATGGCAGCCAAAGGTCACAGCAATTTCAGAGTCAAAGGATTTGTCAGTCATGACAACAGCTTCTTTGTTTGGCAAACTCAGAGAACATGAAATGGAAATTAATAGATTTCATGAACAAGAAGTCTCTGAGAAGAAAAGCAGGAGTATAGCACTCAAAGTTGAAGAAAGAAATCAAGAATCAGAGGAGGAAAGTGAGAGTCTTGGACTGCTTGTCAGAAAATTCAACAAATTTCTCAAGAAAAAAATTCAAGACAAGGAAAAACATAAAAGGTATGAGAAAAAAACTGATTCTTCTAACTTTAAATGTTATGGCTGTGGTAAGCAGGGCCATGTAAGAATGGAGTGCCCAGAAAAGAACAAATATAATGACAAGAAAGAAGAGAAAGTCAAAAGAAGAGCCTATGTAGCATGGGATGACAATGACACTTCATCAATAGACAATTCTGACAATGAAGAAGCCAACCTGTGTCTAATGGCAAATCAAAACCTTCAATCCAGCAGTGTAAGTTCTAGTTCTTCTTCAAATTTAGTGAATTATGATTCATTACAAGAAGTGTTTAATGAAATGCATGAAGAGGCTAAGAAACTACAAAAAGAAAATGATAGGTTAAAAGGATTGAATAATTGGCTAGTAAATAAAGCAGACTCTCTTGAAAAGAAAATTCTTGAAGATGAAACTGATCGTGATTTCTTAAAATTAATTCATGATAATTCTGATTGTGCATGTAATAAACCCTGTAATAATTGTTCAGAATTACAAAAGAAAATTGATTTTTTATCACAAACTGTTTCAAGATTTACACAAGGTAAAGCTAATCTTGACGTTTTACTTGGGTCTCAAAAACTAATTTTTGACAAATCTGGAATAGGATTTAAATCTAGGATGAAATTCAGAAAAACAAATGTAAAGAAGAAATCATACTCTGTGATTAAATGTTTTTACTGCATGAAAAGAGGTCATTCGATGAAATACTTGTAGAATTAAAAAGTATGTTATTCCTAGAGGAAGAACGAAATGGATTCCAAAGTTAAAGTCATTTCAATTAACCTAATTGGACCCAGTAATTATAAAGGGTACCAGAAACATGATAAATTTGTTTTGCAGGAACAAAATCTGGGAGTCCCTTGGTATTCAAAAACAGCAAATCAGGTTCTGTTTTCATAAACTAATAGTTTTAATTGATATAAAACAGTATTAATCGATTAAAATAACTTACAGAGGATATCAGAAAATATGTCCGTACCATTTTAATCGATTGAAATGGGAATTAATCGATTAAAATATTCTCAGGATTTGAGTTTATCTGTTTTAATCGATTAAAAAGAAATTTATATCAACTAAAAACACTAAGATGTTAAAATTAATCGATTCTTTTTCGTTTTAATCGATTTAAATTCTGTTATCATTTTATTAATTTCATCCTGTACAAAACTAATCGATTCCTTTATGAATTAATCGATTATTTCACTGTAGCATTTTCAAACCTAGTATTAAAGATCAAATTAATAGGTTAATTAGTTGGTTAATCGATTAATTTGTTTCTAAAAATTAGTTTTATAACATCCAATTGAAAATTGGTAAGCAAATCAAAGTCAAAATCCTAAGTTTTTATGGTAATCAAAATCTGCAAAATACTTTTAAATACTGTTTGACCAAGTCAAACATCTTTCCAAGAACAGTTTAACTGATACACCCACTGTCCAAGAATTTGTGCTTGTGTTCTCAGTCAAGGGGACATATGCAATTAAAGCTGATTTTGCAGGTTCTGTCTAAAGTAAACTGCAATTCACAAAAATTGACATCTGTGAATCTTCAGTTTGCTCTCTTGTAGCTCATTGTTTTCATTCTTCTCTTCCCAGTTCAAAGTGTTTCTCCCTTCTTTCCTTGTACACACGTCTCAGAAACTCTTCTCTGAAAATACAACAAGATGCTGAGAAGATCTAAGTCAAGAAAGAAGCAAAAAGGGGAATCTTCCTCTGCTGCAAATCCCGGTGGCCATCTGGAAGCCTGGTTTGATGGAGATATAGGAAAGATGAACACCTTCATCTCTCGAGTTTAGTCGAAACAAATTGTTATTCCAAAATTTATCAAATTTAGGTGGCTGGATGAAGAAGGTTTTACTAGTCTAAGAAGAAAGTTAAAAAGTCAAAAGCTGAAAACTTTCATGGAGTTTACAGGGAACATCCAACCTGATTTGGTTCGGGTTTTTTTTTTACTCCAACTTAACAGTAAATGGGTCTACAATCAGATCTCAGGTAAAGGGAGTAAATATGGAAATTACTCCTGCTGTTTGGGAGCAAATTGCTGGCCTTAAGGATAGAGGTGTCAAAGTCTCAAGGGGGAATATTTCTGAGATTCCTGAGTTCAATAAGATTCAGTTTTCCCGGTCTTGCCTCAAAGATCCAAACGATTCGGTAAGAATTCTAAATGCCGGAAAACTTGCACTTGAACATAGATTACTTGCTTTTATTGTGGCATGGATGCTTACTCCAAGAGGGAGTAATCATGCTATTCTTAATGAGGGAGATCTTGCCCTCATGTATTGCATTTTTAACAATGTTCGGGTAAATTGGGTGTATGTGATCAAAGATCACATGTTGAAAGCTAAAAGGTTGGCAGATTTCAAATTGCCATATGCTATGTTAATCAATAATTTCTTTAGATATTTTGAAGTTGATCTTTCTGGGGAGAGCATAGAAACCCCCAAGGCATCAAATGAAATTGACGACTCCACCCTGAGAAAAATGGGGTATATAAAAGTTGATGATGAATGGATCTCCAAAATTGATGCTGGGATGTCTGAGGGTGAGGAAGAAGATGAAGATGAAAATGAACAAGGCCAAATTCCTCCTTCTCCAGCTGCTGCAGAGGTTCCTGAGTCAACCAGTGGTCAAGCCTCATATGAGAATATGGAAATTATTCCTTACATGAAGCAGCCTGACCGTGGGACTCCTTTATCTTAGTTTGAAAGAACAATGCTTTCTCAAATGGCTGCAGTGCAAGAAAATCAGAGAAAGCATATGCAGATGACATTCCAACACTTCCAGCAAACAAACAATCAATTCACATCCCTTGGAAACCAAATTGCTGATATCTACACCAAGCTGGAAGATATGCAGCTGAACCAAGGAAACTGGGATGATTGATTTTATGGATTAAAAGGGTCCCTTCTTATCTTATCTTTTATTTCTTATTTCTTTTGATGCTAATTTCAAATTCTGGTCTCTAATATTTACTGGTTGTATACCAGGTACAATCTCTTTAGCTTTGATTAATATAATATAGGTTTTAAATCAAATCAAACTAGTCTAAACATAATTTAACATAGATCCCTGATATTTTTAGCTGATACAAAATGAATTTAATCGATTAAATCGATTAAAGGAAACACTTTCACAACAAAATAATCGATTAAAATGCGTATCAATCGATTAAATTCTATATAAACAAGTTTACATCAGTTAAATTGGCTAAATAAGATTTTATCCTAATTTTGATGGATCTGTTGATTAAAATCTAAATCAATGTAGTTGATATTTTTGTAAAACATCCTTCTAAATAATCGATTTTTCAAAATTCGCACTGAATTAGGCATTTTAGATGCATCAAACTTTACTTAGTTTGCAAAACTGGTTGTTTTAATCAATAAAATATCTTTTAAATCGATTAAAAGAATTTATACAACATTTTTCTTTACTGTTTTAATCGATTAAAAGTCGAATTAATCGATTAAATGCACTCATGTTTTATACTTTCGAAGCCCTTCACTGTTTTAATCGATTAAACCTTTATTTCAATCGATTAAAATCATTAAATAAGAACTTTTTAATCGATTTTGTCCTGTTTTTAATCGATTTTTATTCTGGAAAGAAAAATTAAAGGCTTTAGTTAATGGTTGTTCTTGTAACATGCTACTAAAGCATGATTCCCTTATCTTTACACGTGTTAATTGTATTCATTACAAACGTGTTAATGAAGATAAATTTGAATCAATTTTGATTGATCTTTACATGAGTAAAAAAAATCGTATTCATTTTTTTTTCTCTCTATTTTTTTTCTCAAACTTATTACATACCTTTGCATTGTTTCTCTTCTGTTCCCTATTTTTGATGAAGTCAAAAGGGGGAGAATAGTTGCTTTACTTTTGATCAGAAATAATTCTTTATTTAGGGGAAGCAACAATTTAGGGGGAGAATTAGGAAAATAATTCATTTCTTTATTACTCACTAATCTGTATTATCAAGTGACTTTCTTTTGCAGAGTTATTATTCAAAGTGGTGTTTGTCTTCATCAAATAGGGGGAGACTGAAAGTGATGAAGATCTTATTGAAATACTCTGTCAAAGATCTTGTTGATTTGATGAAGTCAAAGATAAAGTCAAAGTCAACTTTGTAGCGGTCAACGATCACTTAGATAAAAGAGTAGAGAGATTAGTGTGTCATGCAGCTATGCTTATGTATAATCATTTTTATCTTTTCTGCTGCATGAGGTTTCTTCACTTAAAAGATTTTGCAAAATGCCTCTAAAAACGTTTAAGCAGTTAAAAACAAAGTGTTTTAACAAAATCTTTCTTAAACAAGTTTTTAACTGATATAATTTCGAAATAACCGATTGTTTTCATTAAAGAAAGTTTTGAAAACCCTCTGTCAGTGTTTTAACTGATAAAGCTTCAAAATAACCGATTAAAATAACTTAAAATGTTAAGAGAAGTGTTTTTGCAGTATTTTAATCGATACAACTTGGTTTTAATCGATTAAAACCACTTAGAGTTCAGTATGATCGATCAGAATGCAATTACGACCGATCAGAATCAGATATGATCGATCAGAATTGAGTTATGACCGATCAGAACTTTTTCAATCAATTAAAACTTGTTTCAATCGATTAAAACAACTTAGAAAATTTCTACACAGCGTTTTAATCGATTAAAACTTATTTTTATCAGTTAAAATCACTTGGAAAAAATAACAATAAGGTTTTGCAGTATATTAATCGATTGAAACACGAAACAATCGATTAAATCAAATTAGAAGATTTTTTGTAAAGAGTTTTAATTGATACAAACGTTGTCGTATCAGTTAAAACAAATCTGTTAAAGAATCAAGAACGGTTTAATGGATTAAAAGAAGTTTTAACAGATTAAAACTGAACTTTTAACAAATTAAAAGATTATTTTAACAGATTGATTAAACCAGCAGTTTTGAAAATCTTCTATAAAAACAGTTTGGCTTGAACTTTTTAAACACACAATTGTACATCAATCTTTAGCAATCAAGCAAGCAAACTTTAGCTCTCTTTCAAGAAAGATTCGCGTCAGTTTTGTGAAGTTCTTTGAAATTCTTTCTTGAGGCAAATTGCTTTCTTTTGAAGAAGAAACTCACTGCAAAATTGCATAAAACTGGTTTGAGCATTCTAGTTTCTTCTTTTCATTTCTTTTCATTCTTTTACTGTATTGTTTGGTGCCTGGAATTGTGGGCACTGGTTTCTCTGCAGCTGGAATTTGGTTGTAGAGGTTGTCAAGAACTGGAATTTGGTTCTTGGTGAAAGGTTAGGTGCAAGAACTGGAAGTGTGGTTCTTGTGGTAGATTAAGTGTAAGATTGTAATCTATAAAACATTTGATCTAGTGGAACCCAACTGGAATTTAGCTGGAGACTGGACGTAGCCCTGGTATTGGGTGAACCAGTATAAACACCGGTGATATCTTTCTAAACCTTTCTCCTCTTTTAATTCTGTTGCTGCGTTTATTTTTTATTGATTGCTTTGTGATTCAAGAATAGATCTGAAATCTTATTTTTACAAATAGATAATTTGTTAATTGTGAAAATCTTTCAAAGATCAATTCACCCCCCCTCTTGATCTCAGCCTACTTTTCTAACACTTCCTCCCTCCTCTCCACATTTGTCACAAGTTACTAGCGGGCACCCTTCATAGTCAAAAAGAAAGCCAAGGCAAGGTCACTCAAGCGGACCTTCTCGCCATCTACTGCATGCATCGAGGGATCCGATGCAATCCAGGCTACCTTTTCTTGAAAGGACTGAAAGACTTCAAGACCCGAGGCCCTACAAGATCCATCATGATAGGCCCCCTTATCACCCCTCTGGCTAAATATTGGGGATGCACTGATGGAGAAGACATCCCTGCTGCCCTCCGACCAGAGCTCATAAATGGTACGGTACTCGCCAACATGAGCATGCTCACCTGGCAGGGCACCTCTTGGGTCTTACACCCCCTCCTCGCTATGACGATCGACATCCACGATATGGACGCATCGGAGTCACAAGAGATGCCCGTCCCTCAAGGATCCCAACAGCAGCAGACACTGTAACTGGATAACCTCACCAGCATACATCAGCATATAAGCGACGAAATGACCCATGCCGATAGGCAATTCCAGTACCTGTGCCAATAGATCGACCAGATGTCCCTAAGACATGAGAGTTATGAGCAAGCACGGGAAAGCCTTAACCAGAGGGTAGATGGCCTCACGCAAAGGGTGGATAAGATAGGCCAAGACCTACACAGCATGATCCAAAGCCAGGAGGAATTCCAGCATCACGTACTCCGCTGACTCCCTTTGCCAACAGTGTCCTCAGCATCCAGCTCAGAGCAAGAAAGTTGAGATCTTTAATAAATTTCCTGTTGTACTCCGGTTTCCACAAAATAAATAAAATTTTACGTTTTTGTCTAGTTGCCTCTCTTTTTTTACAAAATCGAGCGTGCACGAAAGAAACTAAGGAAATAAAAAGGCACAGGCATCACTCCAAAAAAGCCAAATTTCAAAATCGCGAGGAAAAAAAAGAATAAAACCATGGAAAAAGGTGAAATTAATCAAAAACTTCAGGAACCAAATTTCGACTGCCAAACGGCAACAACCAAAAATGCAGTCAATGAAAAGGCTCTGTCCCCAATCGATTCTGCCTACTCAGAGGCATCGTCCCAAATCGATAAATCCCCAATCAATTGCGGCCTACTCTAGAGGCATTTACCAAGAATCTCTGAAAGTCAACAAACCGGAGGACTACACAAGAAAAGTCAAGAACAATCACTCCCCATGAAACCGGCGCATGAGCTAGAGCAGTAAGCCGCCACCACATACATCGTCCGAAGAACCAGCTCTGTTGCAAGGGAGTGTCCTAAAGATAAATGTCGGCGCATGAGCTAGAGCAATAAGCCGTCACCACCTTCTCTATCGGAAAGATCAACCATCACAACGAAAGTGGCATCAGAAGATAAATTTTTACACATCATCTAGAGGATCAGCTCCGTCGCAAAGGAGTATCTAAGAGACATAATCCGTCGTCATCATCCGACAGATCAACTTCGCTGCAAAGGAGTATCTTGAAGGAGGGATACACATTATCCGAAGGATCAGCCCTGTTACAAAAGGGTATCCAGAATATACAACCTGCCTCTATTGTCCTAAGGGTCAGCTACCGTAGCATGGGAGCATCTTGAAGACAAGAGTTCACCACCCAAGCGGTCAGCTGCCGCATCAAAGGAGCATTCTAAGGGAAAAATCTTCATCTGTCGAAGGGTCAGCTACCGCACCGAAGGAGCATCCCGAAGCTTCACACATATCGTCTGAAGGGTCAGCCTCCACAGCAAGGAAGCATGCTGAAGACAACACCAGACTACATTCACAGGTCCCGAGGGTCAGCTACCACAACAAGAGGAACATCCAGAGGACAACCAGGCAAGAGGGTTAACTCCTTCACCCACAAATCTACCTCATGGTACCTTAACCCATAGTCAATTGGACGGGTGAAGGGGGGGTCAGCTGTAGACCCCAAATCTTGCTCGGCTCTCCAATAAAGTCAAAGATCTCCCATTTCGAAGATGGTCAAGATTTTATTAAGTCCCTAGTAGCTTTTTCTATGTTCCATTTAAGATAGGAAGGGTGTTTAAAGGCAATAAAAATCAAAAAATCCGCCGGAGACAGTAGATGGCCGTCCAGGACAGTTAGACGGTCGTCCATGCCAACTTTATGGCTATGGATGGCCGTCCACTTAGCTTGGACGGCCATCCATGGCCACTTTTTGCCATGGACGGTCGTCCACTTTTTCCTGGCCTGGTTCCCTATAAATAGGAGCCCCCAATCCTCGAAATTTCACACCTTTTCACTCCTACCACTCTCTAGGAAGCCTTTTGGCACTTTAGAGTGACTTTGAGCATTATTCCGAAGTTCGAGTGAGCTTTTTGATTTCCGTTTAAAGTTGAAATCGGTTAAGGAAGTCTCCTATTGAGACGTCCGACCCTCGGTAGAGTGACTTTTCTTTCTTTTGCGGGAGGAGTGTGTTTGTAGAGTGCGGGGACTACCAAAAATAGTCCTCAAGTTTCGAAGATTAATATAAAGCTTGCTTCGGAGGTTCCTTCCCCATTCTCTCTCTCTCTTTTACTGCTTTCTTTATCGCTTTCTCTGTGTGCATTAGATAATAGGTCCATGTAGACATTTAAATTCTGCAAGTAGATAGAATAATAGGGTAAAAGCATAATTTCTTTAAGTGTTTATTTTCTAAACTAGTCCATCATAGGAAACCCAAAAGAGGCGTTGTGGGGTGCTAACACCTTCATCACACGTAACTAACTCCCTTACCCGACTCTGGTTGTAATGGCCAAAGTTGGTTTTTTTCTAAAACCACTGCCTTCTTCTTTTTTTGCCTTTTTCAGTGTTTAAGGTTAAAACACTGATTGTGACTCCTCGAACCTTTTCGAAAATCTTGCCTTTAGGTCTAGCCCAGTTATCGGACAACCTAAAGGCATTGAACCACTTCTTTCAAAAAACGTAAGTCAATCCAAAACCATCGCGTCACTCCAACCACCTCTCTTGACGGCGGCGACATGGACTAAAAGTGCTTTCTTCTAATGTAGGATCAGAGGAAGTAATTTCTTCATTTTGGTTATCTATATTATTCTGCCATGCCTCATGTTCTTCTTGTTAGACAAATGGAATCTAGAGGGGGGTGAATAAATGCAAAAATTTAAATAGATGTCAAATTAAAATTTATTTAAGATGTCAATAATTTGTTAAATTGAGTTTGAACATAGATAAAGCGGAAGCGATAATATAATCAGGAAGACATAGGGAAAAATACAAGCACACAAATATAGGAAAAACAAAAGCTAAGAGTCTTAAAGTGAAGAGAAGAGCACACAATAATTTATATTGGTTCGGGTATAGCCAACCCTATATCCAGTTCCCAGTCACCTCTAACACAAGAGTGACCCCAATTCACTATCTTTCAAATTCAGTTTACAAATTACAATCAACTCAACAGAGGAACCGGTAAAGAGTAAACTAATTAAAAAGATAATCACCTCCTTAGAATCCCACTAAGGATGAACACCTCCCTAAAATCCCACTAGGGATGAACACCTCCTCTGAACAAATCAAAGGATGAAAAGCACCTCCTTTGCAACCAACACACAAAGGATGAACACTTCCCTATAATCACACTAGGGATGAACACCTCCCCGAATAAATCAAAGGGATGAAAACACCTCCTTAGAATCCCACTAAGGATGAACACCTCCCTGAACAAATCAAAGGGATGAATAGAGAAACACACTTCTCAAGAAATAGTGCCCACAAGAAAACCCTTAGTTTGTAGGCCAAAAATAAGAGCAACAACCTAAACCCTAAAAAGGAAATTTAACAACAACCACCTAAGCCCACAAAGGATGAAGGTAATAAAATAAGAATAGGCACACCTGGGTAATGGAGACAACAAATTGTAGAAGTCTGTAGAATGATAACTCCAAGAACACAGTGTGATTGACAGTCAAAGCGTAGAAGGTAGTTTGAAAAAGTTTTCTCAGAAAACCTAAATGTGCTTGTCTTACTCAAAATTCTTTTCTCAAAATCGATTAAATGTAAATTGAGTTTTTGAATTGTGTATCTTTTATTTTTCATCAAAACTCATTTAAATAGGAAAATAGCATCAAAAAATGAATCCAAAATAGTTGTTGCTCAGTAATAAATATTTAGAAAGAAATCAAGAAGCTCCCAACAGCTATAATTCTTCAAAACAGATTTATTTTTCAAATTTCGAACTGCCATAATCGATTATCTTCCCAGCATAATCGATTATGATGGGGAAAAAACAATTTTTCATTTCTGATGCATCATAATAGATTATTACATGTCGCCACCATCAAAAAGAGAGGCGGTCGGAGCGACGCGACGGTTTCGACCCTCTTGTTTTCGCGTTTTTTATGGGTGGTTACAACGCCTTTAGGTTGTCCGATAACCGGGCTAACCTAGGGGCAAGGTTTTCGAAAGGGCGTCCTTGGGTTGTCCGATAACCGGGCTAACCCAAGGACTAATTTTTGAAGGGTTCTATGGAGTCGCCACCGATGTTTTTACCGGAAACATCGGAAAAGGGATTAAAAGGCGTTGGTTTTCGAAAAACCAACTTTGGTCGTTAGAACCAGAGTTGGGTAAGGGAGTTAGTTACGTGTAAAGGAAGTATTAGTTCCTTTACAACGCCCCTTTCGGGTTCCCTATGACAGGCCAGCTATTTTATTGATAAATAAACCGGAAAATACGCTTTTTGCCCTTTTATTTGCGGAATTAAAATATTATGACTACATGGCCCTATCTATTGCGTAATTTAAATAAAGCGGTAAAAGGGTGAGGGAGAAATTAGAAACCTTCGAAGCAAGCTTTCTATTTAATTCTCTTAATAAATTGGGTGCGTTTTGGCAGCCCTTCACTCTACAGCGCCGGAAAACCTCTCGGAACGCTCGAAAACTCACTCTAAAGACACTCAGAAGCTCCGGAAATGCGTCGGAGGGATTCTAGAGAGAGAAATCCTAGAGAGAAGGAGGAGAGAATGTGTGTTGGTGTGTGGAAATGAGGGGAGGGAGCCCCTATTTATAGGTTTTCGCGCCTGACAGTGGCGAGACCGTCGTTCTCGTCTGACAGGGTCGAGACCACCGTCTCGCCAAATGAGGTCGTCGTCTCGTCCTTCGAAGGTGGCGAGACCGCCGTCTAGGAAAGCGATACCGCCGTCTCGCCATTCGCAGTTGGCGAGACGACGGTCTCGTTTGGCGAGACGGCGGTCTCGCCTTTTGCGTGAGACGAGACGGCGGTCTCGATTTCGAGACGGAAATCCTTCCTATCCTAGTATGGGGCCTAATAGTCTCTCCTAGTGGCTTGTTAGGCTTCATCCATCTTCGATTAGGAGGTCTTCTACTCTTTATTTGGAGGCCGGGCAAGATTTGGGGTCTACAGCTGCCCCCCCCCTTTACCTGACTAGTCGCCTGTTGGCCTGTTGTGCCAGACAGATTGACAGGAAGGTAAAGGAGTTGACCCTCTTGCTCGGTTACCCTTCAGATGTCCCGTCTTGTGACGGTTGATCTTCTGGGGAAAATCTCGGTGCTCGTGCACTTCCGGGATACTCCTTCTGACAGTAGTCGATCCCTTCGGTGGACACGTGGTAAAACCTCTGGATACTCCTTCTAACGGTAGCCGATCCTTCGGTTGATGGGTATAAACCCCCCATCCGGCTGGTAGTTGCAGTCCGTTGTGCGGGACTAGATGGGTATGAACCCTCCATCAGGCTGGTAGTTGCAGTCCGTTGTGTGGGACTGGATGGGTATGATCCCCCCATCAGGGTGGTAGTTGCAGTCCGTTGTGTGGGACTGGATGGGTATGAACCCCCCATCAGGGTGGTAGTGCGACTTACTGATCTGGCTCGAGCACAGATCAGGCGCAACGCGTGCGCAAGTTGATAGGTATAAACCCCCTATCAGGCTGGTACAGTCCGCTGCGTAGGACTGGTGGTAGTGGCGGCTTATTGTTCAGGTGGCCCATGCGCCGATCAGGCACTCCTTGTGTGTTGGTTGATAGGTATAAACCCCCTATCTGGCTGGTACAGTCCACTGCGTAGGACTGGTGGTGGTGGCGGCTTACTGCTTGGGTGGCTCATGCGCCGGCTCCTTGGGGAGTGATTTCTGTGTCGGTAGATGTACTTGGACCTTCTTGAATGGTCATCCGAGTTGTGCCGGGGATTTTGCAGGTGCTCATCCAGCTTGCTTGTTTGCTGGGGATTCTTCATTTTTGACTTTTGGTGGTGATGATCCGACTCTTGCTGGATGGTCGGATGATTCTTGTTTTGTTTGTTCGACTCTGATTTGGTGGTCGAAACTTCGTTGGTTGAGGTGATGGCTTGTCTTAATCCTGCCTTTTTCTCGCGGTTTTATCTCTTTTTTCTCGCGATTTTGGATTTTGGCTTTTCTTATTGAGCGTATGCCTTTTTCCTTTTTAAGCTTTTTTTTTGTTACGCTGGCTTTTGCAAAGGGTGGCAAGGAGATGCATGAAATAAAATTTTATTTATAAGGAAATTTTATTACAACCACTTTTTATTTCGGCAAGTACAATCCCTAAGAGCTAACATCTGGAGATGATCCGGGGAATTGCTGGTAGAAGTGATATCGGAAGTCCGCTTGCTCCCGGACTTCATCGCGGTATTCTTGTTGGAATGTTGTCCATTCCTGCCGCATCACTTACTGGTGCGGTACATCTCCTCCTGTCGGGCGTTGTAGGCTTCCTACCTCTGGGCTTGTTGCTCTTGCCGCACGGACATCTGGTCGAATTGCTGGCGCAGATCATTCATGTTGCGGTTCAGGCCAGCGAAATCGTCCGTGTATGGTGGTGGTTGTTGCTGTTGCTGTTGCTGTTGGAAGTCGGGAGGTGTGGGAAGATCTTGCATCGCCACGAGCCCCTGGAGGTCCAGCGCAAAATCCAGTGTGGGATGGAGGGTCAACTGGGTCCCTCGGCGTATCAGCATTCCCATGCTGACCATGACTGACCCGTTGATGGACTCAGGTCGCAAGTTGGAGGCCAGCTCTTCCTGGCCAGGGCACCCCCATCTTTCTGCCAGGGGAGTGATAAGAGGAGCCACGAGGACGGCCCCCGCTGATCTGTTCCCGAAGTCCTTGAGGGCTCTCAGGAAGAAGTAGTCGGGGTTGCAGTGCCGCTTCTGGCTCATGCAATAAAGTACGAAGAGGTCAGGGAGGGATACCTTACCCTGACTCTCTTTCCTCCCATGAATGGTCCCTGCCAGTAGCTTGTGGCAGATGCGGAGTGCTGGGGGAAGCGCGGAGCCCCTCATCAGCGTGGGCAGCGTGGTGGCTCCTGTGAGCTCATGTCACATTTCGGTGGCGGTGAGGTTGGTGGGCCGGGAGCAGATGGCCTCACGGTATTCCTAGGTCATTGTGTCCTCAGGACGTACGAACCCGATGGCCATGTTGAACTCGTCAAGGGTGGTGGTCTGGTATCTTCCACCCATGAAGTAGGTCACCATCTTAGTTGGCTGCAGGCCCGGGATCGTGGAAGGGACCTCGGAGTAGGAGACCGAGGCCAAGAATTCCAGTACTGCCTGTGGGTACACATGTGTAGGTGGTGGTTGCAGCAGGAAGCCCCACCCAATGTTGTCTATGTGGGTTCAGACGTCGTCCTCCCACCCAAATTCAGCCAGGATGCTGAAGTCAAGTCTGAGCATCGGGTGCCACTGATACGTCCGGATGTTGTCGAGGCAGGCCTGGTGCTGCGGTGATAACTGAGAGGGATCCTGGGGTGGCGGTGCCGCAGAACTGCTGGCACCGGTAGTGCTCCTTCTCTTTCTGGAGGCGCTTCTACCAAACATATTGACTAGGGGGTGCTTGGGAGAGCAAAATCTGAGAAATGGAGGTTTTGGGGGCAAGGAGAGTTGTGAGGAACCCCCCAAGCGCGCCCCCTATATATAGCAAAATTTTCCAATTTGAGACCGTCGTTTGGGAGGGCGAGACGGCGGTCTGGATCATTGAGACGGTGGTCTCGATTTTGGCTAAGTCGAGACGGCGGTCTCGAATTTCTGAGTTTTTTTTTTTTTTGAAGAGAAAAATAGGACCTAGTTCAAAAACATTTTTATGCACGCAATGTTTTTATGTTTGATGTCCTATAATGCCTACTTTGATTGAATTTTCAGAAGGATTTAACCGACGTGTCTTGTAGCGCCGAGTGCCCTCTGATCTGTGCTTTCGTACTTGTTGTACCATGCCGGACTTCTTGTGACCGAAGAGTCATTTTGTTTTTCCTCTTTTCTTTCTCTTTTCTTTTTTTCTTCTTTTTTCTTTTGCAGCGCACTCTTTGTCATGTAGTGCCCCTTTTTCCTCGCTTTAGAGATTTCGATCCTCTTGTTGACTATACGCCTCCATATTCCCAAATTAATTATTAGAATATTGATGTGAGGGTCAAGAGAAAAGAAACAAAGAGGCAAATTCAATGGTTTGTGTTTTAGAGGGTTAATTTTTATTTAGAAAGTTTTTGTAAGCATGGTTGGCTAGGGTTAGGCTTAGGTGTTTAAGCTTTTGTCTAAGCAAACAGTTTCCTTTCCTTTTGTATTTGCGCTTTTTGGTTTTATTCCTATTGCTTTTTAATGGCTAGCTGATTTCCCTAGATCGCCCTTTGGGTTTTCGAACTAGGATATTGTGCTTTGGCCCTAACTTTTGTCTAGGTTCCCTCTTTTTGTAGTTTTTGGAGAATCCTAGCCGACCTTATTTTGTAACCCTAACTTTTGCCTAGGCTACCCTTTATTGTTGTTCGGGTATCCTACCGGGTCGACCCTATCTTTTGCGTAGCCCCCTTAGTGGGTTTCCTACCGGGTAATTTGCCCTTTTCTTTGGCCTTTGGCTTCTCTGGGCTTTTTTTTTGTGTATTTATTTTTGTTCACAATATTGGCGAAGCGTGACTTTCTTTATGGATGAGGTGAAGTCTTATTTTTATGTGCTTCTAATCAACTAGCTTGACGATAATAGCAATGGTAAATGTTGATTATTTGGATACGCTTTTTATTCTTCTTCCTTTTTTGTTTACTTAGACAGGGTTATTTATGTGGTCTAGTCAGAAATAGAAAGAAGAGAAGCAGATAGTAAGAATCATTCTTTATTAATTAATAAGGGAATATGTGCCCTGAAATGCCCGGGGGTCGGGCTAGCCCCGGGGGATAGTCTCTAACAATCACGGGGTTTACATCCCTTAAACGAAGAAAAAGATTTCCTAATGACTAAGGTGGCTCTTGACGCTTGCACCCCTCCACTTCGGAAAATTTGTTTGAGTGTGTGGAGGGGGGACTTCCCTTTTCTTCTTTCCGCTCGGCCCTTGGTAGGGTCATATCCTAGGCCATACTTGAAGGGATTGTCTTTGAATTCTGGGGGTTCCCTCATGCCTTGGGAATCTGCCCCCAGTCCTTGGCCAGGATGGTAACCATGCTTCAACATCATGCAGGCTACCTTTGTATTTTTGGGAAGTCGCTCTATGCTGGCAATTTCGAGCGCTTGAAAAGATGTTTCAAGGGCCTCTTCAGCCGCATCCACATAAGGTTGGGTGGACGGTCCACTGATCAGGATATCATCTTCTGCTTGGACCGTGACCAATTTGTCATCCACTATGAACTTGACTTTCTGGTGGAGCGTTGAAGGTACTGCCTTAGCGCCATGAATCCAAGGCCTGTCGAGGAGACAGCTATATGCTGGAGTAATGTCCATTATATGGAAATCAACGTCGAAGATAGTGGGTCCAACTTGGATTGGCAAATTGACCTCCCCCACTACTTCTCGTTTGGATCCGTCGAAGGCTCGAACGATGGTGCTGCTTGGGCGCAGACGGGTTCCTTGGATAGTTAACTTTTCCAGTGTGCACTTGGGCATCACGTTCAAGGATGACCCGTTATCCATAAGAACTTTGGTGATGAGGTATTCCTTGCACTTAACCGAGATATGCAAGGGCTTGTTATGGCTTGACCCCTCGAGGGGGAGTTCTTCCTCTGTGAAGGTGAGGTGATCGCTTGCCGTGATGTGACCGACGATCCTCTCAACCTTTTCTTGGGATATTGTATGAGGCACGTGCGCTTCGCTCAAGACCTTCAGCAGGGCGTTTCTATGCGGTTCTGAGCTCATTATCAGGGATAACAACGTTATCTTTGCAGGTGTGCGATTGAGCTGGTCTATAATGGAATACTCGCTTTGCCTTATAAATTGGAGTAATTCCTCTGTCTCCTCCTTGGATTCCTTATTTTCTTTTTCTTCTTCGGTCTTTTTATTTTTTTCTTTATTTTTGAGGACATCTTCTGGTGTGTCCTTGGGGGAGTAGACTCTTCCACTTCTAGTCATGCCCCCAATGCCCGCTATATTTGTTATTTCTTCTTTTATTGGTGAAGATTCCCTGTATCTCCACTGTACAGCTTTATTCGATTCGTAGGGGAAAGGACGTGGCATAAATAGTCACACTGGTGTCCTTGCCCCCTCTTCTTTATTCTTGAGGACCAACGGCCGAGGCTTATTTTCCTCTTGCGGTGAGTCGACCGTTTGGGTAAGCTTTATTAGGAGTGGCTTTCTCTCCATTCTTCTGATTTAGAAGACGTGTCAGTTAATCCTTCCTTTTTATTATCTTATTTATTAAGTGTGAAGGAGGGGAAATTAAATATGCAAATGAATGTTTATGCATGCAAGTAGACAGTCATTTGAATAAAGAAGAAGATTTTATTTATTCGACAGAAGGTGTACATTCCCCTATTCTATACTGTGAAGCAACTTTTGGCAAAAACGGAAAACCTTAAAGAAACCCACAGGCGGGTCTTAATCCCTCTGTAGTTCTCTCTCGGCTTCCCGGACGTGACGAGCAAGTGCTTCGCTCTGCTTTCGGACCGCCTGGCTCATATCTTCACTATACTGCTGAGCCTCTTTGATCTTCGCTTCTTGATGAACGACCAAGGCTTGTAGTTCATCGAGCTTCGCGACGGCTCGGTCTTTCTCTTGTAGTACTTGGCCGTACTGAGCTAGCCCATCTCTTTCTTTGCAGCGTAGCTCAGCGAGACTTTTGTTGAGTCTCCGATTGGCCTCTCGCTCTTGGCGGATATCTAACCGAGTCTTGGTGAGCTCTTGCGACAACTCCTTGATTGTTTGAGCCTGCTTTGATGATTCGGCCTCAAGGCGTGCTGACTTGGCGGTTATTTCTTGGAGTTGGCTATCCAAACTGGTTCTGGCCGTTTTGGATGCTCAGATAGCTTGTTCATTGGAGTCAGCACACTGGTCCTTGAGGCGCTCTATTTCATGATCCTTTTTCATGCCTTGCCTCTACAGACCGTCTATTGTGAGGATAGATGCTTGTTCTCTCTCTTCAAGGGCCCTCATCTGGGCTCCCATGATTTCTATCCTCTGGGTCAAGGCATCAATTTGAGCCTGCAGCCCTTCATTATTGGCGCTTGTAGTGGGTGTGGTGGATGGTTGAGCCATCCCTCTTTTCTTTCTCCATGCCTTGTAGTCACCGGTGACAGCCACCCGAGCTTTTCCTAGCTCTTTGTCCCCCATATAGACTGGCCTCTCCCATGCTTTTCTCATGGCTAGTGAGTTGGCGATTGTGCACGGGTCTCCAAAGAAACACAGTCCTCCGAGTTCCCCACGAGAGATAGTAGTTTTGGTTCTCATGAGCTGCCTCATAGCTACTCTAGGTGAGTAGGCTATGCAACCCCTGAGTCCTATCAAGAGTACGTTCGGATAGTCCCCGCATCTGATGAGAACTGGGCCGGGTCGGAACCAAGGGCAGACCCAGGATAAACTGTTGGCGTCCTTTCGTTCCCACTTGTCCCTCCATTCTGAAGTCAGGCGTCGTTGGAGGGGGATCTTGGAGAAGCTCCTTAAAGGGTCGGGGAATATCCCCATGTGGCTGGAGGCGTAAAGGTGTGTGGCGCTCCACACAAATAGTAATGAAGAGCAGCAGTGGAGTATTTTTCCTTGCTTCTAGTGGCAGAATTCCACCGAGAGCAAGGTGTCGGCAAGGATTGCAGGCAGGGGACTTTTCGAGTTCATGTCCCAGGCGAAGAAGGCGTCCATGACGGCCTGATCTACTGTGTCGAAGTGGAAGGGGAACAAGATTGTTCCAAAAATGATAAGGGCCAGGGTTTAGTTGAAGGCGACCCACTCTGCCCTTTCAGCCAGGTAGGACAGGTGGTATTCTAACATTGATACTTTCCAACCCTGGGTGTTCCCCTTCCTTATCAGGGTACTCTGCCGGAATGGTAGTTGAATAAGGGCAGCGACTGGTGCTGCAGGAGTGTATGCCTCGTGGCAGACATGGACCCCGGCTGATTTGGGCCATTTCAACATGGTCTCATACTCCTCTAGGGTAGGCACCATGTCGAACTGCGGAAATTTGAAACATCGCAGATTGGAATTCCAGAAGTGGATTAGTGCCCTGAGGAACACCTGATCGACACAGATCTTCAGCAGGTCCAAAATCCGTCCATAGGATTTTTCAAAGTCAGCGCGGACCTCTGATGGCATTGTCGTGCTCAGCCGTTCCAACCTCTCAGTATGGAAACGGGGAATATCCACCTTCTTTGGCTATCTACTAGTCCCCTCCATTTCTAAAACCAAAATGCATGTTTGATGAAAATGATGCTTATTTGAATTAATGTGAGTGTTTATTTTCCTGTTTATCATGTTTTTCTACATGATGTATGCTAATTGCGTATATATTTTTGTTTGAAGAATAAACTATCTATATGAATGTACTATGAGTATAACATTTTTGGACCAGGTCTTATTTATGGAAACAGATTTTATTTTGATTTTTATTTGATGTATATTTGCTTATTTTATAGCCTTTTATCTCTTCTGTCGGAACTGTGTGGCTACTTAGCTTACAAAGAACCTGAAACCAGGCTAGCTAAAAGGCAGACTGTCCGAGATAAAATATGGCTTTATGTGAAAGAATATTTAGCGTCCCTTATCTCTTCTGTCGGAACTGCGTGGCTACTTAGCTTACAAAGAACCTGAAACCAGGCTAGCTAAAAGGCAGACTGTCCGAGATAAGGGGGTTTATTTGCGAAATTTTTTTTTTGTGATTTTTGTTTTGTTGTTTGTTTATGCTATGCAACAGACAAATGCAACAAACATATGTGCACACAATTCGGTCATCCGCGAACAGGCGAGAATTCATTTTTATCATGAGGTAGGGTTTTTCTGCAGAAAAGTGCATTGGCGAGGGTTGGTTCTAACTGTTCTCACCAGGATAAGGCCCCCAAGGTGCCCCCATTATAGGGTCCCCACTCTCCAGCCGTCCGACCATGCTTAGCACTAAGGCCATAGTCAGCCTTGTTGCCAAAAGAGGAAGGTTATCACCTTGAGTGGTGGTTTCCGATCACACTGGTGGACTCAAGGCCCTCACTACAGCGAACCGTACCTGCCACCCACTCCCTATGGATTTCTCACTTGCCCCCGGGTATAGAGGGAACTGTAGTGTGCAAGGGTTTGTGTACAATTTGTATTTCACACAATTGCATAAGTATAAACAAGCAACAGTTATTAAAGTCAAACCGTAAAACATGTTATAATACAAGTTAAGGGCAAAAGCGTTATTTTCTTGGTTTATTTATTTTTAAGCCGGCCCATCACTAAATGGGATCAACTCTCGAGGCTTCCCCAGTGGAGTCGCCATCTGTCGCTGCCGTCAAAAAGAGAGGCAGTCAGAGCGACGCGATGGTTTCGACCCTCTAGTTTTCGCATTTTTTATGGGTGGTTACAACGCCTTTAGGTTGTCCGATAACCAGGCTAACCTAGGGGCGAGGTTTTCGAAAGGGCGTCCTTGGGTTGTCCGATAACCGGGCTAACCCAAGGACTAATTTTTGAAGGGTTCTGTGGAGTCGCCACCGATGTTTTTACTGGAAACATCGGAAAAGGGATTAAAAGGCGTTGGTTTTCGAAAAACCAACTTTGGTCGTTAGAACCAGAGTTGGGTAAGGGAGTTAGTTACGTGTAAAGGAAGTATTAGTTCCTTTACGACGCCCCTTTCAGGTTCCCTATGACAGGCCAGCTATTTTATTGATAAATAAACCGGAAAATACGCTTTTTGCCCTTTTATTTGCGGAATTAAAATATTATGACTACATGGCCCTATCTATTGCGTAATTTAAATAAAGCGGTAAAAGGGTGAGGGAGAAAGTAGAAACCTTCGAAGCAAGCTTTCTATTTAATTCTCTTAATAAATTGGGTGCGTTTTGGCAGCCCTTCACTCTACAGCGCCGGAAAACCTCTCGGAACGCTCGAAAACTCACTCTAAAGACACTCAGAAGCTCCGGAAATGCGTCGAAGGGATTCTAGAGAGAGAAATCCTAGAGAGAAGGAGGAGAGAATGTGTGTTGGTGTGTGGAAATGAGGGGAGGGAGCCCCTATTTATAGGTTTTCGCGCCTGACAGTGGCGAGACCGCCGTTCTCGTCTGACAGGGTCGAGACCGCCGTCTCGCCAAACGAAACCGTTGTCTCGTCCTTCGCAGGTGGCGAGACCGCCGTCTAGGAAAGCGAGACCGCCGTCTCGCCATTCGTAGTTGGCGAGACGGCGGTCTCGCCTTTTGCGTGAGGCGAGACGGCGGTCTCGATTTCGAGATGGCAATCTCGTCCCCAAAAAAGGCGAGAAACCTTATTTTTGTGCCGAAAATCCCTCCTATCCTAGTATGGGGCCTAATAGTCTCTCCTAGTGGCTTGTTAGGCTTCGTCCATCTTCGAATAGGAGGTCTTCTACTCTTTATTTGGAGGTTGGGCAAGATTTGGGGTCTACATTACACTTACATAATCAATTAAGTCACTTATATGATCGATTATGCCACATATATAATCGATTATGACCGTGTATTTCAAAACAAATGCTTCATTTGATGACATAATTGATTATGAACCTCACATAATCGATTATGACACTTATATAATGATTAAGACAGTGAAAAATGTCATATTAAGTTTATTTGCAGATATAATCGATTATGACCCTCACATAATTGAATATGATAGTGAAAAATGTTATGTAACAAAATTTTATCACACTTGTGCTTTGTAGGCTTATGCATAATACCACTTCATCAACTTGTATCTCCATATCTAGTTGTCGCCGCCATCGAAAAGAGGTGGTCGGAGCAACGCGATTGTTCCGACTTTCCATTTTTCGCATTTTTATGGGTGAGGTTACATGCCTTTAGGTTGTCTGATAACCAGGCTGAACCTAATGGCGAGGTTTTTGAAAGGGCGTTCTTAGATCTTCCGATAACCGAGCTGACCTAAGAACAATTTTGAAAGGGTTCTTATGGAGTCGCCACCGATGTTTTTACCAGAAACATCGAAAAAGGAGAGAAAAGGCGTTGGTTTTTCGAAAACCAGCTTAGGTCATTAAAACCAGAGTTGGGTAAGGGATTTAGTTACGTTTAAGGGAAGTGTTAGTTCCCTTACGACGCCCCTTTCGGGTTCCCTATAACAGGCCAGTTATTTTTATAGATAAACTTTCGAAAAGACGCTTTTACCCTTTTATTTGTGGAATTAAAATGATGACTACATGGCCTTAATATCTATTGCGCAATTTAATATGAATAAAAAGGACAGTAAAAGAGAGGGAGAGAGTGAAGAAACCTCTGAAGCAAGCTTTCGATTAATTCTCTTGAAAATAGGGTGTGTTTTGGTAGCCCTTCGCTCTTACAACGTCGAAATCTTACCCGAAAACGCTATAAAAAAACTCTCTTAGATACTTAGAAACTCCGGAAATGCTTCGGAGGGGCTCTAGGAGAAGAATTTTGAGAAATTATAGAAGGGAAGGTGGAAGAACTATGTGAAATGAAGGGGGGAGCGCTCACTATTTATAGGGATTCGCGCCTGTCAGGTCGAGACGGCGGTCTCGACTGGCAAGGTCGAGACGGTGGTCTCGCCATTCAGGATGGCGGTCTCGACTTGAATCAATGGCGAGACGACGGTCTCGTTTGGTGAGACGGCGGTCTCAACTTGCCAAGTGGCGAGAAGGCCTTCTCGCCAAACGGGAGGGGGGCCTCGCCAATGGTAAGGTCGATACGGCAGTCTCGACTGGCGAGACGGCAGTCTCGACTTGCCATTGGTCGAGACGGCGGTCCCGAAAAGCGAGACGGCGGTCTCGACTCCTAAAGGCGAAAATCCTTATTTTTGTACAGAAAATCCTTCCTACTCTAATATGGGGCCCAATAGTCTCTCCTAGTGGCTTTTTAGGCTTCGTCCATCTTCGAATAGGAGGTCTTCTGCTCTTATTTTGAGGTCGGGCAAGATTTAGGGTCTACAGCTACCCCCCCTTCACCTGACTAGCCGATTGTTGGCCTTTTGTGCCAAGAAGATCGGCTAGAGGGTGAAGGAGTTAACCCTCTTGCCCGGTTACCCTTTGGATGCTGCGTCTTGCGGCGGCTGATCTTTTGGAGAAAAGTGTGTTGTGTGCCTCCAGGATGCTCCTTCTAAAGGTAGCCGATCCTTTTGGTTGACACATGGTAGAACCTCAGGATACTCCTTCTGACGGTAGTCGATCCTTCGATTGATGAGTATAAACCCCCCATCAGGCTGGTAGTTGCAGTCCACTGTGTGTAGGACTGGATGAGTATAAACCCCCCATCAGGCTGGTAGTTACAGTCCACTATACGTAGGACTAGATGAGTAGAAACCCCCCATCAGGCTGGTAGTTGCGACTTACTGGTCTAACTTGTATGCAGATCAGGCGCCCTTCGTGCGCAAGTTGATAGGTATGAACCCCCTATCAGGCTGGTATAGTCCACTGTGTAGGACTGGAGGTGGTGGCGGCTTACTGCTCAGTAGCTCATGCGCCGGTGTTGAGATGTGTTCGCTTGTCTTTTGGTTTTTCGACTTTTCTGGAGTGGTCGTCCGATTTGTGTCGGGGATTACTTTGGATTCAAACACATGGTTAATTTTCTTATATGAATGCTCTTTTGTTTTTATTTGCTTGAAGTATTTTTGTTTGTTTTGATTTTGACAAAGTCGTTTTTGTGCGACTATTTGTGCATGGATGCTCTAAATGCAATCTTATTTTTAGTTGGGGCACCTAGAAAGCGACTGGTATTTTCTTTGTTGTTTTCCCGTGATTATTCTTATGAACTTTTATTTTTGTTTTAGGCCTATCTTTTGCCTAGACTGTCCTTTGCGGGTTTTCGATCTAGCAGGCTGCCCTATTTTTTGCCTAGCGTATCTTAGCACGCTTTTTCTTTTTATGGAGGCCTTAACTTTTGCCTAGACTGCCCTTTGTGGGTTTTTCGATCTAGCAGGCTGCCCAATTTTAGCCTAAGAATGTCCTAGCAGGCATTTTTCTTTTCCTTTTTTCTTTCTTATGCTTTCTTGTATTGACTCTTTATGCATGCTTGTGTTTCGTTAATACAGAGGCATTCTCATAAGTTGGTCAAGAAAAAGAGGACAATTTTTATTGATATAAACAAGTGGTTTACTTTTACAGAGGGATTTACCAAGGAGTTTAGAAGAAGAGCTAGCCAAGGTTGGCTACACTATATAAGTTGTAACAATCATGTCCCTGATTTTTGTTTCTCTGCTTCTCTTGGTTGCTTCACTTGAGATGCTCGAGCCCAGAGTGAAGATCATGCAAAGTTTGCCTGCTTCTGGGACGGTATTACCTTAGTCGCCTTACGGTTTTTTGCTAAGGTAATCATTGCTCTCTTTTTTTGTTTTTGGAAACCTCTAATTTTTTCCTAGGACGTATCCTAGCGAGGAATATGGACCTTATCTTTTGCCCATGACGCTCTTTGCAGGTCATGAGAAATGTCTTCAAGCGTAGTATTTCTTTACCGCATCTGAGTTAACTGGATGTCGAAGCTCTTCTTCATCCATGTTGGTGAGGATAAGGGCTCCTCCTGAGAATGCTCGTTTGACCATAAAGGGTCCTTCATAGTTTGCTGCCCATTTTCCGATTTTATCTTTCTGGGTGGAAGCAATTTCTTTATTACCAGATCCCCGACATATGACGTCTAACCATTTTTCTTCAATTAGGTTTAGCTGATCATAGCGATTTTGGACCCATTCTGCTTCTGTCAACTTTGCTTCCATAATGACTCGCAGGGAGGGTATTTTGACTTCTACTGGTAGTATGGCCTCCATGCCATATACGAGGGAAAACGGAGTTGCCCCTGTGGAGGTTCGTACAAAAGTTCGGTATCCGTGCAAGGCAAAGGGTAACATTTCGTGCCAATATTTGTATGTTACTACCATCTTTTGGATGATTTTCTTGATATTCTTATTGGTTGCCTCTACTGCACCGTTCATCTTCGATCGGTATGGAGAGGAATTATGATGCTAAATCTTGAAATCTTGACATAATTTCTCCATCATCTTATTATTGAGGTTGGTCCCATTATCAATAATGAGCCGATAAGGGATGTCGTACCGACATAGGATATTTTTCTTGATGAAGGTGGTCACCACTTTTCTAGTCACGTGTGCGTGTGATGTTGCCTCTACCCATTTGGTGAAATAGTCAATGGCCACCAAGATAAAACGGTGACCATTAGATGCTTTGGGCTCGATGGGTCTGATGACGTCCATGCCCCACATAGAGAATGGTCATGGTGTAGTCAGGGTGCTAAGAGGTGCGGGCAGAACGCGAATATTATCGGCATAGACTTGGCATTTGTGACATTTTTTAGCATATTGGTGACAATCGGCCTCCATGGTGGACCAGAAATACCCTGCCCTTAAGATTTTCTTTGCCATGACATGCCCAGGTGCGTGGGTCCCAAAGGCTCCTTGGTGAATTTCTCTTATCAAGGTTTGGGCTTCTTCATGGTCCACACACCTTAAGAGAGTGGAATCGAAGCTCTTTTTGTTGAGGGTTTCTTCAATCAACGTGAACCCTACTTCCCTTTTACGAATGGTTCGTTTATCATTATCATTGATTCCTTTGGGGTATTCGCCCTTCATGAGGTATTGGTTGATGTCGTGATACCAGGGATTTTGATCGTGCTCGCTATTTACTGTCATGCAAAAAGCTTGTTTGTCATGCAGCTTGATTTGAATGGTCGGCATCTCATGCTCTTGACCTAAAGAGAACATGGATGATAGAGTAGCGAGGGTGTCAGCAAATTGATTGTCTTCCCAAGGAACATACTAGAAGGTGACGCTTTCCAGCCTCGAAACCAAATCACGTATGTGCTCTAGATATGGGATTAATTTAGTGTCGGGTTTCCCATTCTCCTTTAAGTTGATAAATGACAAGGGATGAGTTGCCGAAGACTTTGAGTTTAGTAACCCCATGATCTAGAGCTGCTTAGATCCCTAGTGCGCATGCGCCGATTCGGCCATGTTATTAGTATAGTCAAAATTCAACCTGGTCGTTACGGGAATATACTTATTTTCTGGGGATATCAAAATAGCTCCTATCCCGTGTCCAAGCATGTTTGAAGCTCCATCGAAGAACATGGTCCATGCCTCTTCTTTGGTCTCTTTGTGTTCAATGTGCATGATATGTTCATCGGGAAAGTCGTCCTGTAGGGACTGATACTCGTCTGTTGTTCCATGGGCCAGATAGTTCGCTAGGGGACTACCTTTAATGGCTTTCTGGGTGACATGAACTATGTCAAACTTTGAGAGGAGTACTTGCCACCTAGCTATTCTTCCGGTCAGAATGGGCTTTTCGAAGAGGTACTTGATTGGGTCCATTTTGGAGACCAACCATGTCGTGTGTCGAGCCATGTATTGTCGGAGACGCTGAGTGACCCACACCAATGCGCAACAGGTCTTTTCAAATGGTGTATAACGGGTCTCATAATCTAGGAATTTTTTGCTGAGATAATAAATGGCTCGCTCCTTTCTCCCGGTTTCGTCTTGTTGACGGAGCACACATCCCATGGACTGTTCAAGTATTGACAGATATAAGATCAGAGGTCTTCCTTCAACGGGTGGTACCAATACTAGTGGATTGGTTAAGCATATTTTGATTTTATCAAACGCTTGTTGGCATTCTTCATTCCACACTGTTGGTTGATTTTTGCGCAATAGTTTAAAGATGGGTATACATTTGTCTGTCAATTGTGTAATGCAATGGGCAATATAGTTGATTCAGACCAGAAATCCTCTGACCTCCTTTTCTGTGCTTGGTGGGGGCATTTCCAAAATTGCCTTGGTTTTGTCAGGATCCACCTCGATTCCTCTTTTGTTGACGATGAACCCCAAGAGTTTTCCCGACCGTACTCCGAAAGTACATTTTGTCGGGTTCAATTTGAGTTGATACTTTCAAAGCCGATCGAATAGCTTCTTGAGGTATTGAATGTGGTCCATCTCGTTTCTGGACTTGGCGATCATGTCATCCACATATACTTCTATTTCCTTGTGGATCATGTCGTGGAATAGTGTGACCATTGCCCTTTGATAGGTAGCCCCTGCATTCTTGAGTTCGAAAGGCATTACTTGATAGCAGAAGGTACCCCATGGTGTGATGAAAGAGGTTTTTTCTCTGTCCTCGACGGCCAATTTAATTTGATTGTACCCCGCATACCCGTCCATGAAGGAATAAAGCGTGTTGGTAGTGGTATGGTCTACTAGTGTGTCTATATGTGGTAGGGGAAAGTCATCCTTTGGACTTGCTCGATTGAAGTCCCTATAATCCACGCATACCCTGACCTTACCGTTCTTTTTTATGACAGGCACTATGTTGGCCAACCATTCAGGGTATTTGGACAATACTAGGAAATTGGCGTCCAGTTGTCTTTGTACCTCTTCCTTAATCATTAAGGACCAATCTGGTTTAATTCTTTTGAGTTTTTGCTTCACAGGTCGGAATCCTTCTTTTAATGGCAGTCGATACTCCACTATACTTGTATCGAGCATGGGCATGTCATGGTAGGATCAGGCGAACACATCCATATACTCTTTTAAAATCTATGTCAATCCCTCCCTTATGCTACTATCTATTTGGGTGCCAATGTTTATCTTTTTCTCATCATCCCCTTCTCCCAAATTGATAGTTTATGTTTCTTCTTGATGCGGTTATATAATGCGTGCTTCTTTTTCCAACATTCTCTGCATGTTTGGGGAAATGGTCCCCTACTCACTGTCGGAATCGACCCATTCGCCTTCGGCTTCTAGGGTCCATAGAGATTCATCAATCACATACATGATGTGTTTTAGGTTCTATTTTAGTCATAGATTTTATTATTCAATTATTTTAGAAAGAATAATAAATAAAAGAGGGAAAAGAATGAAGGAAATGAATATGACAAGAAAATGCCTCGTGTATTAAGGAAAATGAAAGCGTATGTACAAGCCCTTTTAGTCAAAATTAGCAGATATAAGAGAAAGCTAAAAAAAAGAACCCTAGGGGTTGATCCTCCCAGTCCTCCCTCTCTGCTATTCTGGCTTTGATAGAGGCTTGGCGTCTATATCAGAAGCAGAGGCATCAAAGGTTATCCACCCGGCGTCGATTAATTCTTGGACCCGATACTTCATGGTCAAGCAATTTTCTATTAAGTGCCCGGGTGAACCCGAGTGGTAATCGCATTTCTCGTTTGGTTTATACCACTCGGGGTAGGGAGGCTCTATTTGCTTCTTGGGAGGGACACAGGTCAAGAGCTTGGCCTCCAGCAGCTGAGGTAGCAATTTATCATAGGAAGTTGAGATGGGAGTGAACTTCCTTTCTTTCTTGCGAGGCTGTCGAGTCGCTTGTGGAGCAGAAGAAGGAGTAGCGAAGTTAATCGCGTGCACAACTTCGTATTTCTTCTTGCCGGCGGGTTTTCTGAATGAGACGCCAGCATGGGAAGACTGTGTTATCTTCCCACTTCTCAGCCCCTGCTCCACTCTTTCCCCTACAGTGACTATGTCTGAAAAAAGATTGGAGGTACTAGTTATTGCTTTATCGTAGTAAGCTCTAGTCAGTGAATCTATGAACATAGCCACCGTCTCCTTATCCGTCAATGGAAGCTCTATTTGGGCGGCCATTTCCCTCCACCTTTGGGTGTACGCTTTGAAGGATTCGTCGTTCCTTTTGCTTAGGGTGCTAAGATTTAACCTGTCGGGGGTCAGATGGATGTTGTATCGGTAACGACAAAGGAAAGCGTCAGCCAACTGCTTCCAGTTTTGGACCTGCCCTCGTTCCAACTACATGTACCAGTTGAGAGTTGTGTCAGCTAAACTCTCCTGGAAGCAATGGATAAGGAGTTTTTCATTTTCAGCGTGAGAAGCCATCTTACGACAATACATCGTAAGATGGTTCTTCGGGTAGGTCAGCCCGGCGTACTTGGGGAAGTCCGGGATTTTGAATTTTGGAGGGAAATGAATATTCTTCACTAGGCACATATCTGCCACCTCTTTGACGTCAAAATTGTGCCCCTCCACCGCCTTCAGTCTTTCCTCTAGGGTGGACATTTGTTGTTTGGACACCTTTGGGGTGTGGATGCGCACGGTCTGAGCGTCGGATTGGAGATGCACCTTTTGATCGTAGAGGAATTCTTCTTCCTCTTCCTCTTCGTGGCGGGAGGCGTGCTCGGCTTGGGCTTCGCCTTTATTTTGGCCTTGGTGCATGGCCTCCATCAGTTGCGCCATCTGCTCCCGGAGGGTGTTAACCTCTGCGGTGAGCTTACGATTTTGTTCTTCTAGGTTTTCCATAGCTCTTGCTTTTTACGCACAGGTTCGGACGGGGAGAGGACCAGTCACTTTCTAGAATTCCCGAAAGAAGTTTATTAATGAATGTTGAGTGTGGGACTAGTATGGATATATTTATGTATGAGAGATTCTGTTTAGATGATGCTAATGTGCTCTTCCTTTTATTTTTCTCTCTTGGTTTTCTTCGCTCATGGTATGATGCAACATGAATGTTTCGACTTTGTCAAAAATCATTTTGATTATTCTTAGATTTATTTGATTTTTTTATTTTAGAGCCTTTTATCCCTTCTGTCGGATTACGTGGCTACTTAGCTTACAAAAAACCTGAAGCCAGGCTAGATAAAAGGCAGACTGTCCGAGATAAAATGGTTTATTACGAAAGAATAATATTAGCGTCCCTTATCTCTTCTGTCGGATTGCATGGCTACTTAGCTTACAAAGAACCTGAAACCAGGCTAGCTAAAAGGCAGACTGTCTGAGATAATGGCGTTTATTACCAAAAATGTTTTTTCTAGTTTTTATCTATTGTTTGGTTATGCTATGCAATCAAATGCAACAAACAAATGTACACATAATTTAGTCATCCGCGAACACGTGAGAATTCGTTTTAATCACGAGGTAGGATTTTCCTGCAGAAAAGTGCATTGGCAAGGGTAGGTTCTAACTGTTCTCACCAAGGCTTAGGCCCCCAAGGTTCCCCCATTATAGGATCCCCACTCTCCAGCCTTCCGACCATGCTTAGCACTAAGGTCATAGTCAATCTTTGTGCCAAAAGAGGAAGGTTATCACCTTGAGTGGTGGTTTCCGATCATACCAGTGGGCACATGGCCATCACTACGGCAAACCATACCTGCCACCCACTCCCTATGGATTTCTCACTTGCCCCCGGGTATAGAGGGAACTGTTGTGTGCAAAGGTTTGTGTACAGTTTTTATTTCAAACAATTGCGTAAAATAAACAAACAACAGTTATTAAAGTCAAGTAATTAAAGCATGTTATAATACAAGGTAGGGTAAAAGAAAAATTTCTTAGTTTATTTATTAAACTAGCCCATCACTAAATGGGATCAACTCTCTAGGCTTCCCCAGTGGAGTCGCCATTTGTCGTCGCCGTCAAAAAGAGGCGGTCAGAGCAACGCGATGATTCCGACTTTCCCATTTTGCGCGTTTTTATGGGTGAGGTTACAACGCCTTTAGGTTGTCCGATAACCGGGTTGAACCTAATGGCTAGGTTTTTGAAAGGGCGTTCTTAGATCGTCCGATAACCGAGTTGACCTAAGAACAATTTTGAAAGGGTTCTTATGGAGTCACCACCGATTTTTTTACCGGAAACATCGAAAAAGGAGAGAAAAGGCGTTGGTTTTTCGAAAATCAGCTTTGGTCGTTAAAACCAGAGTTGGGTAAGGGAGTTAGTTACGTGTAAGGGAAGTGTTAGTTCCCTTACGACGCCCCTTTTGGGTTCCCTATGACAGGCCAGTTATTTTTATAGATAAACTTTCGAAAAGACGCTTTTACCCTTTTATTTCCGGAATTAAAATGATGGCTACATGGCCCTAATATTTTATTGCGTAATTTAATATGAATAAAAAGGACAGTTAAAGAGAGGGAGAGAGTGAAGAAACCTCCGAAGCAAGCTTTTGATTAATTCTCTTGAAAATAAGGTGCATTTTGGCAGCCCTTCGCTCTTACAACGTCGAAATCTCACTCGAAAACTCTATAAAAAAGCTCTCTTAGGCACTTAGAAACTCCGAAAATGCTTCGGAGGGACTCTAGGAGAAGAATTTTGCGAAATTGTAGAAGGGAAGGTGGAAGAACTATGTGAAATGAAGGGGGGAGCGCTCACTATTTATAGGGATTCGCGCCTGTCAGGTCGAGATGGCGGTCTCAACCGGCAAGGTCGAGACGGTGGTCTCGCCATTCGGGACGGTGGTCTCGACTTGAATCAATGACAAGACGGCAATCTCGACTTGCCAAGTGGCGAGAAGGCCTTCTCGCCAAACGGGAGGGGGGTCTCACCAATGGTAAGGTCGAGACGGCGGTCTCGACTGGCGAGATGGCGGTCTCGACTTGCCATTGGTCGAGACGGCGGTCTCGACTCCTAAAGGTGAAAATCCTTATTTTTGTACAGAAAATCCTTCCTACTCTAATATGGGGCCTAATAGTCTCTCCTAGTGGATTTTTAGGCTTCGTCCATCGTCGAATAGGAGGTCTTCTGCTCTTATTTTGAGGTCGGGCAAGATTTAGGGTCTACACCAGTATTCTAAGACTTTATCTAGTCTTCAGGAATCATCTTGGACTTGCTTGAATCTTGAATGGTTTGAATAATCATATCTTGGGCTTGCTTGAGTCTTGAATGTTGTTTACTTAAATCATCATCAAAATCATCTCTTGGGAATGTAGGGACATGTTTCATATTGCCATCAATCTCCCCCTCATTGCTTTCAATCTACCCCTTTTTTATGATGATCAAGGAAACACCTAAAATGAATTAAAATGTTTGACTCTATATAGCCAACTCAAGATTAGCATAAATTTGCACAGTATAGTGTAGCCCATATTAGCATAGTATATTTAAACTCCCCCTAGATATGTTAATAACAAAGCTCCCCCTAACTCATTTGAGCAAAACTTCTCCTAACTTCCCCTGTTTAATTCAGAATTCGGAATGGATTTCATACAGATTTTAATTCATCAAAAAATCTCCCCCTATTTCATTGATAATCATAAAAATATTATAAGAGAAAAAAATCTCCCCCTGTTTCACACAGATTAATATCATCAAAATCTCTCCCTGTTTCATTGATAATTATGAAAAATATTGCAATAGAAATTGAGCACAAATTTGCAAAGATTAGTACATAAATCAAGGTAGAGAAGATAATGCATCACAAAGTTTCATAGATAAGAACATCATATTAAGGAGGAAATATCTAGGATACCAAGGCAAATGAAGAGAGAGAAAGATAGGGGAATGAAATGATTGCAGAGATAATGGAATGGAATACAGTAGTTTCCCCCAATTGCAGTCTTCTTATTGAGGCAGCTTTCAAATTCAAATTCACTCATATTCCAAATTTCAAATTCAAATTGCCACAAATTTCAAATTTCAAATTCAAATTCCAACATATTCCAAATTTTAAATTCAAATTTCTAATCCTAAATTTCAAATTCAAATTTCAAATTCCAATTCAAATTCAAATTCAAAAATCTCAAACTGCAAAAATTTTAAATTTAAAAATCTCAAACTGCAAAATTTCAAATTTCAAAAACTCAAACTGCAAAATTTCAAATTTCAAAAAAACTCAAACTGCAAAAATTTCAAATTACAAAATTTCAAACTGCAAAATTTCAAATTTCTAAAATCTCAGCTTTCAAATTTCAAATTTTAATAATTTCAAATTTTCATAAATTCAAACTTTCAAAATTCAAACTTTCAAATTTCAAAGTTGGTCAACAATCGAATATATGTGACAGATAAGTGCAGATATTTAATGCAGAGTCATGGGAGACAAGAATAAACGTATCTTTGTAATGTTTTCCTGTTCATCTAGCTTGTTAAAACTTATTTATGCGGAAACAACCACGCGGTCAAAGCCAATAGCATTGCACATGCCAATGCATTATGGTAATGTTATGCTGTTAACTGTTTATCACTTATTTGTCACATCCATGATATGCCACCACCCTTGTCGCCACCGTCAAGAGAGGCTGTCGAAACGACACGATGGTTTTGATTGACTCGCATTTTTTAAAGAAGGTGTTCAACGCTTTTAGGTTGTCTGATAACCGGGCAGGACCTAAAGGCGAGGTTTTTGGAAAGGTTCGATGGAGTCACCACCAGTGTTTTAACCTTAAACACTGAAAAAGGTAAAAAGGCAGTGGTTTTTAGAAAAAAACTAACTTTGGCCATTACAACCAAAGTCGGGTAAGGGAGTTAGTTACGTGTGGGGAAGGTGTTTGCACCCCACAATGCCCCTTTCGAGTTCCCTATGATGGACTAGTTTAAAATAAAGACTAAAAAATTATGATGTTGATCCTTTAGATGATAAGTTGCGAAGCTTCAAGATGCTCCTTTGATACGATAGTTTCAGGATGCTCCTTTGATATGGTAGCATCCTGAAGCTTCGCAACTTATAGTCTAAAGGATCAGCATCCGCAGCAAGGAAGCATCCTGAAGACATCACCAGAATATATTCTTGGTCCCAAGGGTCAGCTATCACGTTAGGAGGAGCATCCGAAGGACAATCGGGCAAGAGGGTTAACTCCTTTACCCGCCAATCAACCTTATAGCACACTGACCCATAGTCAATTGGTCAGGTAAAGGGGGGGCAGATGTAGACCCCAAATCTTGTCCAGCTTCACAATAAAACCAGAAGACCTCCATTCGAAGATAGGCAAAGCCTCTAGGCTCCATCATTAGGATAGGAGGACTTCCTGTACACAGAAAATAAGTGAAAATAAGAGAATTATGCCCAGAAGCCTGAGACAGTCGTCTTGATTGGCCAAATGGTCGTCTTGTCACTAATAAGATGAGACAGCCATCTCGCCACTTGGCAAGATGGCCGTCTTGACTCTCGAGTGGCAAGTCGACCGTCTCGATTGGCGAGACAATCGTCTCCCCTGACAAAGGTCGAGACGGCCGTCTCAGTCTGACAAGCAAGAATTCCTATAAATAGAGGTCCCCCTCCCCTCGTTTTTAACAACTTGTCACCTGAATTTATCCTCCTATACTCTTCTTAAACCTCTTTGAAGCATTTCCAGAGTTCGGGTGCTCTTTTTAAACACTTTGTAGTTACAGTCATTTTGTCGATAGAGGAGTGAGCAGCGTTGTAGAGTGAGGGGATAGCCAAAAAGCATCCTCAATTTTCAAGAGATTAACACAAAGCTTGTTTCGGAGGTTTCTTATCTACTCTCCCTTTTACTGCTTTTATTTACTACTCTTCTTGTATGCATTAGACAGTAGGATCATGTAGACATTTAATTTTTGCAAGTAAAACAAATAAATAAGAATAAAAGCATAATTTTTTAGTCTTTATTTTAAACTAGTCCATCATAGGGAACCCAAAAGGGGCATTGTGGGGTGCTAACACCTTCCCCACACGTAATTAACTCCCTTACCCAACTCTGGTTGTAATGGCCAAAGTTGGTTTTTTGTAAAAACCACTGCCTTTTTACCTTTTTCAGTGTTTAAGGTTAAAACACTGGTGGCGACTCCATCGAACCTTTCTGAAAACCTCGCCTTTAGGTCCAGCCCGGTTATCGGACAACCTAAAAGCGTTGAACACCTTCTTTAAAAAACGTGAGTCAATCAAAACCATCACATCGCTCTGACTGCCTCTTTTGATGGTGGCGACAAATGGCAACTCCACTGGGGAAGCTAGAGAGTTGATCCCATTTAGTGATGGACTAAGATTAAAAAATAAAAACTTGAAATTATGCTTTTACCCTTCCTTGCCTTTATAACATGCTTTACTGTTTGGCTTTAATAACTGTTGTTTGTTTACTTTATGCAATTGTTTGAAATAACAAATGTACATAAAACTTTGCACACAATAGTTCCCTCTATACCCGAGGGCATGTGGGATAATCTTAGGGAGTGGGTGCCAGGTATGATTTGTCGTAATGATGGCCATGAGCCCATCGGTATGGTCAGAAACCATCACTCAATGTGATAACCTTCGTCTTTTGGCTTAAAGACTGACAAGGCCCTAGTTCCATGCATGGTCTGAAGGCTAGAAGAGTGGGAACCCTGTAATGGGGGCACCTTGGGGGCCTGGCCTTGGTGACAATAATTAAAGCCACCCAAAATACGCACTCTTCTGCAGGATACCCCTACCTCGTGATAAAAATGTCATCACACTATTCGCGGATGAGTGAATTGTTTGTGCATTTGTTTGTTGCATAACATAATCATACAACATAAAAATAAAAACAAAATCTCAAACCTTTTCATAATAAACAACCTTATCTCAGACAGTCTACTTTTTAGCTAGCTTGGTTTTAGGTTCTTTATAAGCTAAGTAGCCACGTGGACCAACAAAAGAGATAAGGGGTTATAAAACCTTTTCATAATAAGCCACTTTTATCTCGGACAGAAGAGATAAATGGTTATAAAAATCAAATAATAACCATAATAAGAGAAGAGGGGGCCCTGTTCATTGTGTTAAGCATCGAATTCATGAACATCCATATAGGTAGTTTCCTTTCTCTTGAAAAAAAAAACAAAAAAAGGTATAAACACTATCATGCATCATGTAGAAAATAAAACATGATAATGTTTAGGAAAACAAATCACTTTCATGCATGCTCGCATCAACATCATACTCATAGCATGCATTTTTTTTCGTTTCTAGAAAAATGGAGGGGTCCAATAGACAGTTGAAGAAAGTGGATATTCCCCGGTATTGTGTGGAGAAGATAGAACAGTTGTGCGCATTAATGCCACCCGAGGTCCGCTCTGATTTTGAAAAATCTTATGGACGGATTCTCGATCTTCTGAAGATCTGTGTCGATCCCATCTTCATCAGGGTTTTGATCCATTTCTAGAATTCCAATTTACACTATTTTGAATTTCCGCAATTTGATCTGGTACCGACTTTGGAGGAATATGAGATCATGTTGAGATGGCCCAAATCAGCCGAGATCCACATTCGCCGCGAAGCATATATTCCTGCAGCTAAGGTCGTCGCCATCATCCAATTGCCTCCTCATCAGACCGCCCTTATGGTAAAAGGGAATATCCATGGATGGAAAGTTGCAATGCTAGAAGACCATCTGTCCTCTTTGGCTGATAAGGCAGATTGGTTTGTCTTCAACAAAACCCTTACTCTGATTGTGTTTGGGACCTTGTTATTTCCCTTTCACCTTGACACAATAGATCAGGCCGTTATGGATGCCTTTTTCGCCTGGGACGTATACTCAAAGAGTCCCTTGCCTGCACTTCTTGTTGACACCTTGCTTTCAGTTGAATTCTGTCATCAGAAACAAGGAAGAACGCTCAGATGTTGCTCTTTATTGTTATTCGTTTGGGGTATCATGCACTTCTATGCCTCGAGCCACATGGGGATCTTCCCCGATCCTTTGAGAAGCTTCTCAAAGATCCCTCTCCGCTAACATCTAACTATGGAGTGGAAGGTCGAGTTGGAACGATGGAACATCAACCACCTATCTTGGGCTTATCCTTGGTTCTGACCCGGCCCTATCCTCATCAAATGTGGAGACTATCTGAGCATACCACTGTTGGGCCTCAGGGGTTGCATAGCCTACTCCCCAAAGGTAGCTATGAGACAACTCATGAGAACCCAAACTACGTCGTCATGGGAAGAGCTCGAAGGACTGTATTTCTTCGGAGACCCATGCAATGTTGCAAACTCACTTGCCATATGGAGAGCATGGGAGAGACCAGTCTACATGGGAGATAGAGAGCTAGGCAAAGCTCGAGTGGTTATCTCTAGTGATTATGAGGAATGGAGGAGAAGCAAAGGGATGTCACAACCATCCACTCCACCCATTGCGCCATTAGCAAACGAAGAGCTCCAAAATCAAGTCGATGCCTTGACCCAAAGGATAGAAATCATGGGAGCCCAGATGAGGGCCCTTAAGGAGAAACAACAAGAATCTATCCTTACCATTGATGGTCTGCAAAGGCAATGCAAGAAGAAGGACCAAGAGATAGAGCGCCTCAAGGACAAATGTGCTGACTTCAACGAGGAGGTTATCCGAGCATCCAAAGTTCCAAAACTCAACCCGAATAATCAACTCCAAAAAATGACTACCAAGTTAGCACACCTTGAGGCCAAATATGCAATGCAGGCATAGACAACCAAGATGATGCAACAAGATCTCGCGAGAACTTGGTCTGAAGCGCAACAGAGGTGGGAGACCACCCAGAGACTTAACAGAAACCTTGCTGAGCTATGCTGCAAAGAAAGAGACAGGTTAGCTCAGTACGGTCAAGTTCTGTAGGAGAAAGACTGAGTCGTCATGAAGCTTGACAACTTACAAGCCTTGGTCTTCCATTAAGAGGCGAAAATAAAAGAAGCTCAAAAGTACAGTGAAGATATGAGTCAGGCAGTCTGAAGCACTCACTCATCACGTACGGGAAGCCGAAGAGGAATTACATAGGAATCAGAACCCGCCTATGGGTTTCTTTAGGCTTTTCTGTTTCTGTCAGAATGTGCTTCGTAGCATGGTATAGGGGAATGTACACTTTTCTTTATGACTGTCTACTGCATTCATAAGTTGCATACATTCATACATCTTTCCTTCACTTTTAATTAATAAGATAATAAAATGGAAAGGTTAACTAATGTGTTTCCGTAAATCAAAATAATGGAGAGGAAACCACTCGTCATCAGTCTCTCCCAATGGCTGAGCCACCTAAAGAAGACAATAAGCCTCGACCATTGGTTATCACAGTCAACAAAGAAGAGGGGGCAAAGATGCCATTGCATCTATTTATGTCTTGTCCTTTCCCCTATGAATCAAATAAAGTTGTACCTTGGAGATACGCAGTAAATGAAGATATTTCCAATATAGCCAGCATTGGGGGCATGACTAGAAGCGGACAGATCTACTCCCCCAAGGAGTCACAAGAAGACACCCCCAAAAATAAAGGAAAGAATAAAGAGACCAAAGAGAAAAATAATAAGGAATCCAAGGAGGAGACTAATGAGTTACTCCAGTTTATAAGGCAAAGTGAGTACTCCATCATAGACCAACTCAATCGCACGCCTGCAAAGATAACTATTATCATTAATAATGACTTCGGAACCACACCGGAAAGAACTGCTCAAGGTCTTGAACAAAGCCTACGTGTCGCATACTATATCCCAGGACAAGTTTGAAGGGATTGTTGGTAGCATTACTGCTAATGATCATCTAACCTTCACAGATGAAGAACTCCCTCTCGAAGGGTCAAGCCATAACAAACCCTTGCACATCTCTGTGAAGTGCAAGGAGTATCTCATTTCCAAAGTTCTTGTGGATAACGGGTCATCCTTGAATGTATTGCCCACGTGCACTCTTGATAAATTGACAGTACAAGGAACCCATATGCGCCTAAGCGACATCGTTGTTCGAGCCTTTGATGGGTCAAGATGTGAAGTAGTGGGAGAGATCAATCTATCAATTCAAATAGGGCCCACTATCTTCAAAGTGGACTTCCACGTGATCGATATCACTCCAGCATATAGTTGTCTCCTCGGCAGACCTTGGATTCATGACGCTAAGGTATTACCTTCAACGCTCCACCAAAAAGTCAAGTTTGTGGTAGGTGACAAGCTGGTCACAGTTTAAGCTGAAGACGACATCTTAAGCAGCAAGTCGTCTACCATACCTTATGTGGATGCAGTTGAAGAGGCCCTTGAAACCTCCTTTCAAGCACTCGAAATCGCCAATGTTGAAAGACTTCCCAGCAATATGAAGGTGGCCCACATGATGTCAAAGTATGGATACCGCCCAGGCCAAGGGCTTGGTACAAATTCCCAAGGAATAAGGGAGCCACTGAATTTTAAAGACAATCCTTTGAAGCCCAGCCTAGGGTCCGACCCTACAAAGGATCGAGCTACAAGAAGAAAAGGAAAGTCTCCCCTCCGCCCACTGAATCAGATCTTTCGAAGCGGAGGGGTACAAGCGTCAATAGTAGCTTTAGTCATTAGGTGTTTTTCTTCTGATTTTAAGGAATGTAAACCCAATGACTATTAGAGATCACTCCCCGGGGTAAGCCCGACCCCCGGGCATTTTTAGGGCACATATTTTCCTTTTAATCATAAAGAATGTGATTCTTACTATTTGCTTCTTTTCTTGCTATTCATGTCTATACCACATTATTAACCATGTTTAAACAAACGTTTTTAAAAAAGCGTCTAAAATAATCAAAAGCATGATATCATCAAAAAGCAAAATTAGTCATCACTGATTGATTAGAAACACAAGAAAGGTTTTACCCCGTCATAATAAAGTCTATTTCGCCAATGTTGTGGAAAAAGAAAACAAAAACAAATAAAAAGAGAGAGAAGCCCATAAAAGCCAAAGGCCAAAAAAGAAAGGGCAAATCACTCGTTAGGAAACCCACCAATGGGGCTACGCAAAAGTTAGGGTCAACTTGCTAGGAAACCCGAACAACAATAAAGGGTAGCTTAGGCAAAAATTAGGGTAACAAAATAAAGTCCGCTAGGATTCCCAAAACAAAACAAAAAGGAACCCTAGACAAAAGTTAGAACACAAAGCACAACATCCTAGATTAAAAACCCAAAGGGCCGTCTAAGGAGATGAATCAACCAAAATAAAGCGCCACGAAATAAACAACTAAAGACGCAACCTCACCAACAAACATTTGTTTGAACTAGCCTAAGCAGTCTGACCAATCCTGGCTAGCCATTCTCACAAAAACCTTTTTCAAAAATAAAAATCTCTTCTAAAACACAAGCCTTCAAATTAATTGTCCCATTCCTTCTTTTCTCTTGACCCTTATCACTACAATATTCTAGTGATTAATTGGGTAATATGAAAAATAGTGATCAATAGGAGGATTGAAATTCCTAAAGAAAGGAAGAAGTGCACTAACATGACAAATAGCTCTTCAATACAATCATTCTTTGGTCCTACTGAATCTAAAACGGCAAAAACGGTACAGCTAAACATGACATCAAAAGAGCTTCATTGTCAAAAAATATATCAGTTAATCCTTCTAAAATTATTAACTGAAATAGTATTATAGGACGCATATCATGAGCATTACATGCATAGATGTTGATAAACAAGGTCCTATCTTTTCTTAAAACAAATTAAAAAAAAACCCAAAAACCCAGACGGCCATCTTATTTGGCGAGATGGTCGTCTCGGTATCCCAGATGGTCATCCCGAGTTGTCGTTAAGACAAGACGGTCGTCCCAAATCCCGGACGGCCATCTCTATCTTCAAAATTTTTCCTATATATATGCGCGTCTGGGGTAGCTCCAACGCATCCCATTCCTGCATTCTCTCCTCATTCCATACCTCTTCTTCATATCTGAGTGTGATTGAGAAATAATGCATCAAGGAGAATCCTCCAGACCTAGAAAGCATGGTCGGGGACCCACCCAGGGTGCTCTAGCTCCGCAAGTGCCACCAAATCCTGCTCAGCTCATGCCTCAGCACCAGGCCAGGCTCGATAACATCCGGAGCTACGCCTGGCACCCCATGCTTCAGCTAGACTTCAGCATCCTAACCATGTTCGGTTGGGATGAGGATGTAAGGAATTACATCCACAGCATCGGATGTGACTTCCTCCTAGGAGCTCCTCCTGCCCGCATTTTTTGAGAGGCCATAATGGAGTTCCTCGCCTTCGTGACACTGGTAGATATGCCGACCATGTACCCAGGTGTCCCTCCGGCAAGGGCAGTCTCCTACTTCATGAATGGGACATACAGAATGATGACGCTAGATGAGTTCAACGTCATCATGGGCTTCCACCAGCCAGTAGACACTCTGACCCCAGAATATCAAAATGCGCTCTGCGAGAGACCAGTTGCTCTGACGACTAGTGCGATTTGGGAGGACCTCACTAGATCCCAAATCGTGTCGGCCCAATTGGAGGGATCAGCCCTGAGTCCACCTCTCTGCATCTGCCATAAGCTGCTGACAGGGACGCTACACAGACGGAAAGAGAGTCAGGGTAAAATTACCCAACCTGACCTCTTCGTCATCTACTGTATGCTCTAGGGGTATAGGTGCAACCCAGGATATTTCCTCCTGAAGGCACTAAAGGATTTCGGGAGCCGCCCCACAGGGACCATCATGATAGCTCTCTTCATCACCCCCCTGGCCAAGCGATGGGGACGTGTTAATGGGGAAGACATTCCCTCGACCCTCCAACCTGAGCCTATTAGTGGGTCAATGCTCGTCCACATGGGCATGCTCATTAGGCAAGGATCCGAGGTGGTACTGCACCCGGCACTCGCCATGACGCTCGATATTCGGGATTTGGATGAGTCGGACGACAACCCCATACCCCCGGAATTCCAGCAGCAGCAGCGGCAGTACAGAGACGACATTGCCAATGTCCACCAGCACATAAACACCGAGTCCTAAATCCTCCACCAACAATTGGACTAGATGTCCCTAAGGCAGGACACCTTTGAACTACAGCTGGAGGCATTTGGTCAGAGGCAGGAGGGACTCGCCTAGAGCAAAGAAGCGATCAACCAAAATATGCTCGGCATGATATAGAGCCAAAAGGAATTCCAAAGGCACATGCTCCGTCAATTCCCTCCGCTGGAACCCTCTTCAACCTCATGGTCGGACCCGCCGCCAAAATAGGGACCTTGTAATCTTTTTCTTTTGTAAAAAACCCAAAAACATATGTAATATATGAATAAAAGTTTTTCGTTAGCTATTTGCCTCTACTCTCTTCTAAAAAGCTAGCGTACGTAAAAAAGACTAAGAAGTAAAAAGTTACATGCATCATTCCGAAAAATCCAAATTTCAAAATCGCGAGAAAAAAATAAAACTGCGGAAAAAGGCAAAATTAACCAAGAGCTTCCAGAATCAAATAAGCTCCAACTACCATCCTTCCACCAAAAGAGAGAAGGCAACCTTCAACCAAAACAAAGCCGACAGAAAGGCTCGAATATCCCCAAGAGGATCGTTGCCTACTCCAGAGGCAAACAAAAACAATTTTGCACGACTCAGCATCATCACTACTACAAGTCATCGAGCACATTCATTCTCCATTGCACTCACCAAGTGAGAATAAAGGCTTCATAAAAAGCCCTTCACCAACATAGTCTAGAAAAATGAGACTCCATCTCCCTCCCCAGAGGATTATCAAAATCAGATCCCCAGGGAAGCACAAATTCCCCAAAGGGTCACCAAAAAGAGAAAATCGTCCCTAGTAAGCCTAATGCAAGGGCAAAACTTCAAGCTTATCCCCAGTAAGTTGTTCGCTTGCGCATGGGCAAAACTGGCAAACAAAAAGCCAACATCCCCAAAGGGAATATTCGCCTACTCATAGGCACCATTTAGAATAAACAAATCCCCTAGTGGATTCCTGCCTACTCAAGAGGCATTCATCAGAAATCCCCAGCAATTAACAAGTTGAATGGCTATTAGAAAAGCCAAAAATACATTTCCAAATACAACTACTCCCCAAGGAGCCGGCGCATTAGCTAGAGCAGTAATCCACCACCCTTTTTCTCTATCAAAAGAATCAGCCATCATAAGCAAAGGGGTATCCAGAAGATAGAGTTCCACATATCAGTCAAAGGGTCAGCTACCGCGTCAAAGGAGCATCCTGAGGCATCAAACAAAAACCAAGGGGTCAGCTACTGCATCAAAGGAGCATCCCGAGGTTCTCTATTCGTTAAAGCTAAAGGGTCAGCTACCGCGTCAAAGGAGCATCCTGAAGCTTCACACATACCACCCGAGGGGTCAGCTACCGCTTCAATGGAGCATCCTGAAGGAAAATCTTTATCAGCCAAGGGGTCAGATACTGCATCAAAGGAGCATCCCGAGGTTCTCTATTCGTTAAAGCTAAAGGGTCAGCTACCGCATCAAAGGAGCATCATGAAGCTTCACACATACCACCTAAGGGGTCAGCTACCTCTTCAAAGGAGCATCCCAAAGGAAAATCTTTATCAGCCAAAGGGTTAGCTACCGCGTCAAAGAAGCATCCTGAGGCATCATACCAAAACCAAGGGGTCAGCTACCGCATCAAAGGAGCATCCCGAGGTTCTTTATTCATTAAAGGTAGGCAGGAATCCACCAAGGATTTGTTGGTGGTGCCTCTGAGTAGGCAGATATCCCATTCTGGGGATATTGGCTCTTTATTTGCCAGATCTTGCCTACGCATAGGCGAATGACCCTTCTGGGGGTGTGAGTCTAAAATTTTCCTTTGTCGTAGGCTCACTGAGGATGATTTTTCTCTTTTTGATGATCCACTGGGGATTGATTGCCTTCCCAGGGATCAGATTTTGGTTTGCCCCCTGGAGTTTTGACTCCTTGTTAGGTATTGGTGTGAGCTGGTTCTGCGATGTTCTTATTTCATTGGGGAATGGGTATTTTGTTTACCTAAAAGTTAGGATTTTAATTTCGTCTTTTTTTCGCGATTTATCTCTTTTTTATCGCAATTTTGAAATCTGGCTTTTTTATGGGGATAATGCGTGCACCTTTTTGCTTTTTAGTTTCTTTTATACACACCGGCTTTTTCTTCTTTTTGGGGATCCGCAAGGGATAAAGTTTTCTTTGGTGATCCATCAGGGATTGTCGACTTCCTAGGGATCTGATTTTTCTTTTCTGGGGATGGAGTCTTGGCTCCTTGATTAATGTTGATCTGTCCTTATTCTGCTGAGGGATGAGAATTTCTGATTCCTTCTTTTTGTAGAATTTTATGGGGAGATCCACTTGGGGATTCTTATTCGGCCTTCTCTGTTGTGGTCCTTTCTTTTGGACATCCGCTGGGGATGCAAGAGTTTTCTTCTTTTTTCCTTCTTTTGTTGAGCCCTTGTTGGTATGGAGATTTGGACTCTTTTGACTGTTGATGATGATGGGCTCTTGGAGCCTTTATTCTCCATTGGGGAGTGTGGAGGAGACTTTGGGTGAGTGTGCTTGATGACTCATGTGGTGGCGATGCTGAGCCTTGAGGTAAATTTTGTGTTGCCTCTAGAGTAGGCAAGGATCCGCTTAGGGATAACTAAACCTTTCCGTTGGCTTTTCTTTTATGATGTCCGATGATTGTGCCCTCCTTTATTGGGTAGAAAAATGATGACTGGAGCTTTGGCTTCTGGAAGCTTTTTATTTCTTCTAAGCTTATTTGATGATGACAACTCGCTCTTCTTTCTTGAGGGAGAACAATGTTTGAAGACTTCTTATATGTGCCTTCTTTTTCTGGGTAAAAGGATGGTAGCTAGAGCTCTTGATTTTCGGAAGCTCTTATTCTGCTGAGTCACTTGATTGACGACTTGCTCTATTTTCTTGAGGGAATTATTTGGAGAGTTGGTCTCGGTGATCTCGTTTTCAATCACAAACATGGAGCTAGTCTCCTTATATGCATCAATGCTTTTCATTTTTTTTTATCTGAAGTAATTTTTATTTCTTTCATTTTTTATCTTGACAAAGTCATTTTGTGCGACTACTTATGCGTGGATGCCCTAAATGCAATCTATCCTTTTTTATCGATGCATCTGGAAAAGTGACTGACATTCTCCTGCTGGACTTTTTATGATTATGATGAAGGGCCCTTCTCTTTTATTCATTTTTTGGTTTAGCCCTATCTTTTGCCTAGACCGCCCTTTATGGGGTTTTCGGTCTAGCGGGCTGCCTTAATTTTTGCCTAGGATATCTTAGCGAGCTTTTTCCTTTTTTATGAATGCCCTAACTTTTTCCTAGAGCGCCTTTTGCAGGTTTTCGATCTAGCAGGCTACCCTAACTTTTGCCTAAGAATCTCCTAGCAGGCATTATTTTTTATTATTATTTTTCTCATTTCTCTTTTCTCTTTTCTTTTTGAGAGAAAGGACCCTATGCATGTATGCGATGTTCGTGATATGCATCCTATAATATTATTTCAATTAATTTTTCAAAAGGATTAACCAATGTGCTTTTACTTCTGATGAACTTTTGACGTTATGTGCTTTGTCGACATGATAGGTTGTACCGATTTTACCGTCTCGATTTTTCCATGACCAAAGAATGATTGTGTTGATTGTAGAGCGACTTGCCATGTCAGTGCGCCCCTCCCTTTCCTTGGGGATGTCAATCCTCCTATTGATTACTATCTCCACATTTCCCTACCACTTACTAGAATGCCGTAGTGGTAAGGGTCAAGAGAAAAGAAGGAAGAAGATATTTAATTCAAGGGCTTGTGTTTTTAGAAGTGTTTCATTTTGATAAAAAATTGTTTTTGTAAGCACGGCTAGCCAAGGTTGGTTAGAGTGTTTAGGCTAATTTAAACAAACGTTTTGTTTATGAAGTGGCATCTTATTCTATGGCGCTTGCTATGACTGATTGACTTCCATAGTCCGCCCTTTGGGTTTTCAGTCTTGGATGTTGTGTTTTGTTTTGTCCTAACTTTTGTCTAGGTTTCTTTTTTCTTGCTTTGGGAAACCTAGTGGACTTTATTTTGTAACCCTAATTTTTTCCTAGGCTACCCTTTATGGTTGTTCGGGTTTCCTAGCGGGTTTACCCTAACTTTTGCATAGCCCCCCTTGGTGGGTTTCCTACCGGGTATCTTGCCCTCTCTTTTTGGCCTTCGGCTTCTTTGGGCTTCTTTTGATTTTCTTTTCTCTTTGCACAACATTGGCAAAACATGACTTTATTATGATGAGGTGGAACCTTATTTTGTGTTTCTAGTCAATCAGTGATGATGGATTTGACTTTTATTTTGGTTAATGGCACAGTTTGATTACTTTGACGCGTTTTGAAAACGTTTACTTAAACATGGTTATTAATGAGGTTTAGATATGAATAGCAAGAAGAGAAGCAGATAGTAAGAATGACATTCTTTGTAATTAATAGAGAAATATGTGTCCTACAATGCTCGGGGGTCGGGCTAGCCCTGAGGAGTAATCTCTAATAGTCATTAGATTTACAAACCCTAAGAATCAGAAGGAGAACACCTAATGACTAAAGTCGCTTTTGACGCTTGAACCCCTCTATTTGGGAAAATCTTATTCAAGGTGTGGAGGGGAGACTTCCCTTTTCTCCGTGCAGCTTGATCCTTTGTAGGGTAATGCTTTAAAGGATTTTTTTTTTAACTTTGGTGGCTCCCTTATTCCTTGAGAGTTTCTAATAAGCCCTTGGTTTGGGCGGCATCCATATTTCCTTATCATGTGGGTCACCTCCATATTGTTGGGGAAGTCTCTTCATATTGGCAAGAGGGTATTCAAAGGTCCTCTTTAGTCGCATCCATTCAAGGTAGGATAGACGACTTGTTGATCCGAATGTCGTCTTTAGCTCAAACCGTGACTAGCTTGTCGCCTACCGTGAGTTTGTCTCTTTGGCGGAGCGTTGAAAGAACTACCTCAGCGTCATGAATCCAAAGACTATTCAATTTCCTCTTTGGATTATGTCTCTCTTCGATCTTATTATTTTTCCTTTATTCTTGTGAGCATTGTCTTGTAGCTCCTCTGGGGGGGGGGGGGGTAGATTCTTCTACTTCTAATCCTGCCCCCCAATGTCGGCTATGCTGGAGATATCCTTGTTAATGGGCGATGTTTTTGGTATCTCCACGGTACAACTTTATTCGATTCGAGGCGTGAACAAATGTAACGGCATCCTTGCCCCCTCTTCCTTATTAACGTGGATACCCAACGGTTGAGGCTTATTATCCTTCTTAGGCGGGTCAACCGTTGGGGAAAACTTGATGACAAATGCTCTATCCTCTTTATACGGTATTGAGGAATGTCCACTTTCTTCAACTGCCTACTACTAGATGCATGTTATGAGGATGAAGTTTGGTGGATGCATGTATGCAAGTGTTTTTAACTGGTGAATGCATGTATGCAAATGCTCTATCCTCATAGTCAGTCTTTGTGCCAAAAGAGGAAGGTTATTACCTTGAGTGGTGGTTTCCGATCATACCAGTGGGTTGCATGGCCCTCACTACGGCAAACCATACCTGCCACCCACTCCCTATGGATTTCTCACTTGTCCCCAGGTATAGAGGAAACTGTTGTGTGCAAGGGTTTGTGTACAGTTTGTATTTCAAAAATTGCGTAAAATAAACAAACAACAGTTATTAAAGCCAAGCAAATAAACATGTTATAAGACAAGGAAGGGTTAAAGCGAAATTTTTAAGTCTTTTATTTATCAACTCTCTAGCTTCCCTAGCGGAGTCGCCATCTGTCACCGCCATCAAAAGAGGCGGTCGAAGCGACGCGATGGTTCCGACTTCCCATTTTCGCGTTTTGTATGGGTGGTGTTACAATACCTCTAGGTTGTCCGATAACTGGGTTGGACCTAAGGGCGAGGTTTTTGAAGGGGTGCTTTTAGGTTGTCCGATAACCGGGCTAGACCTAAAACCAGATTTTCAAAGGGGTCCTTATGGAGTCGCCATCGATGTTTTTACCGGAAACATCGAAAAAGGAAAAAAAAAGAAGGCGTTGGTTTTTTAAGAAAAACCAACTTTGGCCATTATAACCAGAGTTGGGTAAGGGAGTTAGTTACGTGTAGGAAAGGTATTAGCTTCCCTACGACGCCCCTTTCGGGTTCCCTATGATAAGCCGGTTGTTTCGTAAATAAATTAAAAATGACACTTTTACCCTTTTATTTGCATAATTAAAGTATGACGACTACATGGCCCTAATTAATGCATATATAAATGATAAAGCGGTAAAAAGGAGAGAGAGAGTGAAGAAACCTTCGAAGCAAGCTTTGATTAATTCTTTTAAAGATAGGGTGCATTTTGGCAGCCCCTCGGTCTTACAATGTCGAATTCTCTCTCGAAACGCTATAAAAAAACTCTCTTAAAGACACTCAGAAAACTCCAGAAATGCTTCAGAGGGGCTCTAGGAGAAGAATTCTAAGAAATGATAGAAGGAGAAGTGGAAGAGCTATGTGAAATGAAGGGGAGAGCGCCCCCTTTTATAAGGATTCAGGCCTATCAGGTTGATCAGGATGAGGATGGATCAATTCGATTCGATTCGATTCAGCGCCCCCTCCCCCCACCCTTATCCCCGATCAATTCGATTTTTTCTGTCAAACTCAGGATGAGGACGGATCAATCCCCACAGGTACGATTTAATTGTCATCCCTAATTCCTTCTTCTTCTTTATCTTCACCTAATACTCTTAAGTAATGTTAACATACCCAACTCATGTAGGTGCAAACCCATACAATTTCAATAAAGACATTCATATATTATGGTGATCGAGATCTTCAAAAATAAACACAATTTTAATTTCAATAAAAAAAAAATAAAAACATAGTGTCATTCATCGGAGAGAAACATATAAACCCATCAATAGGTCATAATGATGGTATAGTTGTCACTCATCGCAGTCAAAAAAACGCCTAAAAAACTCAAATTCCGTTACTACCACACATGCATGTGCGAGAAAAATAAAGTCACGGAACGAAATATAAAACGGTTTTTCAGAAAATATGACCATATTTTTTGTTACGTTGAAGTTTTACTAATCCAGTAAAAAAATAAATATAAAAAATACATTTTAAACTAATGTTTTAAGTTATTTTATCACATCGGGACCACCTTTAAATCGGAAATATGTGGGCAATTACGTATCTTCTCATAAATCTTTAAATAGATTGACAAAAATATTCTCATAAATATTTAATAAGGTTGACAAAAAACTATAGATTATGAGGATGATATTCCGAGTTCTGACGAGGATTTAACTAAAATAAAAAGGTGTGGTTACGCTTGAAGATAGGGTACTACAATTATGACAATAGGGTGCACATGAGGTGGATTATGTTTAGTCTAATTAATTGTTTAATTTAATCAAAAATTAATTAAATTGGATATTTTTTTAATTTTGTTACAAACCATTGAATTTGATTACTTGGATTACAGATTTTTTTTAAATATTATTTTTTGAATGTGTAATTTCAAATCATCTTTTATATTTTGTAGAATGATTTTTAAAATAAAAACTATGATATTTAATATTTAAATAATTTAATATTTTATATATTATATATTAATAAAATAGTTGAATAAATTAAATAATATTATATTATTATTATTATTATTATTATTATATTATTTAATAATTTTGATTTTTGAGTTGGTTATAATATCCAAAATCGATTATTCAAATTATAAGAAACTGAGTTAAATAAATTGAATTGAGTTTGATCCATAGAAGGAATCTAACTCCATCTATTTATGTAATTTATTTATATTGTAAAAATCAATGATACCTAGGTTACTAATAAGAATTCGATGATGAGGTTACTAATAAGAAAATTGGTATCTGCATATCAGCTTCAAATTCAAAAAGTAGCCTAAACTGTAGGCGTGGACAGTCTGTGGGGGCAACGAGAACTAAAACAGGACCATGATGGTATAACTTTAAGGGAATTTGGATGAATCTTCCCATTTTTACAATATGCTTATCTTATTTATTACCACGCTCCCACACTACCTCTTCGTGTTTGGCCTGAACCAAAGAACTTCAGTCAGGAAGGATTGGGACCAATTCCATCAAAGTGGAGGGGAATATGTGACAAAGGAATTCATCATATTTTTCGCTGTATTAGGTACCATTTTCGTTGGAGCTTCTTGGGATATAGATCATAGCATCTTCTTGTTTTGAATTTTTTATGGATTAGTTATTTATTTCTTGTATATAAAGAAGACCCAAAAAATTAAATCAATAAACACATGATTATGGCCTGCAAAAGTATATACACCCATACACTATTTTGATTGCGAATCTCATCACAGCATTATAATTTATTTACTTACAGTCATCTTTCCAATAATGCTTTCACTTATCTTGGCTGGTTGCTTCAATTGATAACCACACTAAACTGCCACACTCAATGGCCGTTTCTAAGAAGTAATTGATGTTAACCTTGACTTCCCAATGTTCAGGCTTTGTTAACTTGTATCTTTCCCTTTCTAATTAAAGCACAATATTATCTTAAAACAAACACCACCTTCTTTTTTCCACAAATTCTCGCCCTGCTTATTTAGCCTGCTTGTATTGTTTTCACACTCTGGGCAAACAAATAGACACGGCATACGTTATTTTTTCACAAACCCCTGCAACAGTCCAAAATTGATATTTCGGTATTTCCATATGAGGTCCAACCAGAGTTTCTTTATAGACTAAATGAAATTAAAACTAAAGTCTATTTTTATTATTTAAATATAACATTAATTATTAAAGATGACTAAATTCATGTAAAACATATTTAAAAACAAAACTTTGTATAACATCTTAGCATTTGATGGCAACTTTAAAAAAGTAATGAATGTTTCAAAATAACAATACATTTTTTTTTGTTTAAAAAATATCTAAACCACTTGGTGAACTGAATCTGATATGTCAACAAAAGTACACTAAATATAATTTTTTTTAAATAATAATAAAAAACAAAGACTCATGCTAGCAAAGGTGCTACCTTATATAACCCAAGGTTGTGTTCTGTTACATTCAAAGCAAGGCAAAAGCAAAGGAGGACCTTCCAGATAGGGTACACAATGAGGCCACCAAGTCCAACCATCCACTTTCTCCTCCAACTTCTTCTTGTGTGTCTACTGTACAGACCCAGCTTTGCAGTGAAAAAGGTGAGGCATTGCATTTTGCAATCTTGAATAAGGATAAAAGAAAACCTGTGGAAAAGATCTAATTCTAGCTTGTGGTCTAATCCCTGCATCATTTCGATTGTAGTCATATGTAGTGTACATGGGAGCCCACTCACATGGCCCAGAATTATCTTCATCTTCGATTGACTTCAATCAAGTGACACAGTCCCACTATGAGTTTCTGGGATCTTTCTTAGGAAGGTATCAAAAAGTGCAATTATAACATCTTAAGTCACATGAGGTTTCACTTATTGAATGTTTGAGTTTGATTTTTGTAGTCGTAATACCGCCAAGGACTCCATCTTTTACTCATACACAAGACACATCAATGGTTTTGCTGCAACTTTGGAAGAAGAAGTAGCTGCTGAGATAGCAAGTAAGAACCATATATCCCCTCTTTTCTGTCCTCTGTGCTTACTTTCTCTCATTAAGAGCCTACCCTTTTTGTCCAAACTCGCTTGTAGAGCACCCCAAAGTGTTATCAGTGTTTGTGAACAGAGGGAGAAAGCTGCACACCACTCGATCATGGGAGTTCATGGGGCTAGAGCATAATGAGGTGATCCCATCTAGCTCAATCTGGACGAAAGCCAGATTTGGTGAAGGAGTGATAGTCGGAAACCTGGATACAGGTATGTTGCCTGATTTGTGTGTTTAAAACTCTTGTTATTCATTTCAAAGTGGTCAACAACACCTTGGAATTAATCGGGGTTTGATTATTGTTATTATTCTTATAATAATGTTTTATTCTAAATCGTTGACTAGTACACACATGTGGAAGATACACAAAGTTATCCCATCGTGTCTCTATCCCCCACCACCAATCTGTTTCCAAAGTTCGAGCCTTTCAAAAAGTTGATTTCATAACCTTAGTATATTGTTAATTTGAATCTTGCAGTCAATGGGTTGTTAGACTAGTTCTTTTCTATACCGAAAATGTTCATGTACGATCTTAAAGAAATAGACTAACCGCATTAATCTCTCGTAATTAGCTCCAATTACACTTACAATGATTTTTTTTTTACTTACAAATGGACACCTGTTTCTGATACGAGAAATGTTATCAACGAACCTGAAGATGTTGCAAATTGTTGTGTGGATAGATTACACTGAATAGAAATAAGGTATGGAGAATAATGATGGAGTAGCCGACTTTCAGTTATTTTTTATCACAAACGAACCACCTTTAAAAAAGGCAATATGGGCTATTAGGCTTCTTGTCGTTTGTCAGTTCATAAGAACTTTGTTCCAGTTCTAGGTTTATATAATTGTCACATATTTCAAACAATTTAAAACGTATAAATATGTTAATTTAGTCCATGCCATAATTTGTGATGCGTAAGGTTGGCCATCAATCATGGTTAGATCGGGACAAAACTATACATTATTGAGTTTTGTTGATTATATGACTGAATAAAACGGGTGTGTTTATGTTGTGAGGTGGGGCTACAATATTGGTGGCAAGGTGGGGATAGTCCAAGATGCCATGATAAGATCACCAATAAGAAAATTGGGATGTCCATACATCAGCTTCATTTAAAAAAGTTGCCTAAACTGTAGGTGTTAAAAGTGGGTGGGGGCAATGAGAACTAAAACAAAACCATGATGATACCTTTAGGGGAATTTGGATGAGATTGAGAAGGGTAGATGGAAGAAGTAGAATCTCCGTTTATATACAATATGCTTATCTTTTGCTCTTTTGCTCCCACCACATTGCATTACCTCTAGGTGTTTGGCCTGAATCGAAGAGCTTTAGTGAGGAAGGATTGGGACCAATTCCATCAAAGTGGAGAGGAATCTGTGACAAGGGAATTGATCATACTTTTCTCTGCAACAGGTACCATTTTCGTTCCAAATAAATCAAGTACTTCACTAATATTTTCCTAGTCATTTATTATGAATCGACAGTAAATTTTTCTAAGCTAATTATTGAATTCCTGCTACCCTTTGCCTAAGGGCACAGACCTTCTTTATATGGCATTCAATGAAAGGGTTAACTGCATTCATTTGAACACAGAAAATTTAGACTTGTATTTTTCTCGTTTTCTTATTTTTATACTATATTTTCACACCAGTGAGAATGAATACAAATGACAGATAAGCGCCGCAAAATCTTACCGCCCAATAGGGTTTTATTTCTCTCGTAGCTCCATCTTTCAAAGTTGACTATGATTTTGTGTTAATAAATTTTAAATTATTTCTTAATAAAATATATTTATAGTTTTTTAAAATTGCTATTATTCAGTGATTATATTTAATTAAAAAAATTAACAAAATAAGCTACCTAAAATACCCTTTTTAATAGTAACAATCAATTAGATTCTTGCCATTTCATGTAATAGAATTCTTAAAAACTCTTAAATTTGATTCCTCTCTGTCAAGTAGAACTCCAGAGAGGTTATAATAAGTTCTTACATGACAAAAACTAAGATTGAATTAATAATATGTGAAGTATAAATGAAGTAAATGTTGTAAGGTTATAATGTGTCATATATAGCTAACTCTATGTTATTATAATTTAATCATTTTATAATTTATACTTTAACTTTTTAAAAGGTGTTGTTTGTATTAAAGGAGACAATTTTCTCAAATACTCGAACAAAACCATATCTTGCTATTTGGAAGTATAAGAAAATCCAAACCCTTTTCATTTTTATACTGACTTAGCCTATCTCAAAAATTGACTGATGACAAGACCATACACAAATTTAAAAAGTTCTGTTTATGTTTTTTATTAACTATATCTCTACTTAATTTATATTAAGTTAATTATTAATTGTGTTTGTATAGGCGTATGTGCATGCAAACGGTAACGCGTACAATATTTTAATTTATCTTTTTACATGTATTAAATTAAAAAAAAATATTATCTTTATATTTATGTTTTTGGTTCTTATATTTTTTTTATCCTTTTATTTTAAAAATTCATTAATTAATATTTACATTTTAAAAATATATAAATTTACTCCATTAATTAAACATTATGAAATTTTTTATTTATTCATTTAGTAATCAAGAAGAAAAAAATTAGAAATAAAAGATAAAGGATGAATGGTTTTTGTTTTGAAAATTAAACCGGAACCAAAATAAAATTTGGCTATTTATTTTTAAATAATCAGACTTCGGTTAATTAATATAAAACTAGAAATATTACGATAAAATTGAAAAAATTAATAGGAATTTAGATCGAATTGACTTTTTTTTTTAATTTATCATCACATTTTTTTAATATAATTTTTTTATAAAAGATATAATATATTTTATTTTTTTTAATATTAATACTAATGAATTTATTATATAATTAATATTATAAAAATATTATTTTATTAAATTTGATTGGAGTTAAACTTTTAAATTTTGAATTTATATTTTTACCTACCAATTTTAAAAATATTAATTTTACGAAAGAGATAATTAATAATTACTATTTATTTAATACATATTAATAATTAATAAAATTATATCAATTAATAATTATTATTTATTTAATTGTTTTTAATAAATTTATGAGTCCATGTTTCACGGCGAATAAAACTAGTTTATTATCAATTATGAAGTAAGAAAGATGGCATTGGGGAGGGTCACTGAGTCTCATGTAAGACAAATGGCATTAACTGGTATGTTTGAATTGAACACAGTAAGTTGGACATGTTAAATGCATGATGCAGGAAGCTAATAGGTGCAAGGTACTTCAACAAGGGCTACGCCTCCGCGGCAGGCCCACTCAACTCCTCCTTTCACTCCCCACGTGACAAGGAGGGCCACGGCTCCCACACCCTCTCCACAGCTGCCGGCAACACCGTCCCTGGAGTTAGCGTCTTCGGCCAGGGCTTTGGAACCGCCAAGGGAGGCGCGCCCAAGGCCCGCGTGGCGGCCTACAAGGTCTGCTGGCCCCCCGTTGCCGGCGACGAGTGCTTCGACGCTGACATCTTGGCGGCGTTTGACACGGCCATCCACGACGGCGTCGACGTGCTGTCGGTGTCGCTCGGTGGGTCCGCGTCGAGCCTCCTGAATGACAGCGTGGCGATTGGATCGTTCCATGCGGCGAAGCGTGGGATCGTGGTGGTTTGCTCCGCCGGGAACAGTGGGCCTTCGGATGCCACTGCGGAAAATCTTGCACCCTGGCATCTTACGGTTGCTGCCAGCACCATGGATCGAGAATTCCCAGCTTATGTTGTCCTGGGTGACAATAACATCTTCAAGGTGCTTTCTCTCTTCCAATTTTTTTTTATCCATGGCTACTAGGTTTATCAGCTTCTAGGAGAGAAGAAAAGAATTTCTTTTCAAAGTTAAAATTAATTTATACATATAAAAAATAAATTTAGAGAATTAACCTAATGTAAATTTAATTTTAATTTACAAATAAGTCAAAAAAAAATTATTTTTGTTTACCTTTTTTAAAAGCCATTATAAAAAAAATCGTCTAATAATATTATATTTATTTTATACAAAGTAATTATTAACATCTTCAACAACATTGATTCCAGTATTCATCGCTCAATATTATTTACTTCATATAGAAAACAGCATTGGTATTCTGAATTTATTATTTTATTGTTCAGTCTCATTTCACAGTTCTCTTTAATGAGAAGAGAAGTAAGAGGAAAAGAACTACATTAAAAAAAAAAAAAAAAAAAAAAAAAAAAAAACTAAGTAGATTTTTAGAGTGTTTAAATTAAAAGAAGTAAAAGAGAAGTAGAAAAAAGCGAAAAGTTAAATCACGTTTTTCATATTTTCTTTTTTTAATTTGCTGAAAGATTCATATTCAATTTGATAATTTTTCTTTAGTTTCCAACATGAACATATTATATTATCTCATAACAGAAAAGTATTCACATTCACCATGAAAATCATGATTTTATATTGTTTCTGTAGTTGCAGTTTTGTGTTGTGATTACGGAATTTGTGAAAATCTTTGGACAAATTTTGCGACCCAAATGTGTGTGTCATATTATATTCCAAATGCAGACGTGGCCCCTAGTGGATTTGGAGTTTAAATAGACATTTGTGAATAGTCTTGTTTGCTTGATTTTGAAGGGCGAAAGCTTATCAGCTGCAAGATTGGCACAAAAGTTCTACCCAATTATTAAAGCTACAGATGCCAAATTGGCCAGTGCAAGAACTGAAGATGCGTGAGTATAACATATTCGAAACTCATTATTGCTGTCATTGGTTGAAAATCAGCATTTGCACATGACATGATTAACTTATTACTACCAGATATGGTAAATAAATTTTATGTTCATGCATGCAGGGTGCTGTGCCAAAATGGGACCCTGGACCCCAACAAGGTGGAGGGAAAGATCGTGGTATGTCTCCGAGGGATAAATGCAAGAGTGGACAAGGGAGAGCAAGCTTTACTAGCTGGTGCCGTGGGAATGGTCCTGGCTAATGACAAGGACAGTGGCAATGAAATTATAGCTGATCCTCATGTCCTTCCTGCTTCTCATATCAATTTCTCTGATGGAACCGCTGTCTATAATTACATCAAATCAACCAAGTAAGATACCATTCTAGTCTCCCACTTATTAATAATACAATTCCTTAAGCTATCACCAATTTGGAATTTCACTTTAGTATTTGGCATACTATATTTTGAACCAAAATATATGAGTTGCAATTGAACTTTCAATGTATAATAAGCAAAGGAAGCAATACTAATTTTTTGTGATTATTAGTTTTTGAGTAATGTAAAGGATAATCATGAAGCTTAGCTTTTCACCATGAACTTGACTACTTGAAGTTTATCTATTGCTAGGTTCCCAGTGGCATATATTACACATCCAATGACTCAATTGGATACTAAGCCAGCCCCGTTTATGGCTGCTTTTTCATCAAAAGGACCAAATACTGTAGTGCCAGAGATTCTGAAGGTGGCATTACTCACGAAGTGTAATTTGTCATGAAATTTGTTGTCATGTGTTATATATAGAAGTATCTAACAACTCTTAATTTGTCTCAATATTCAGCCTGATGTCACTGCGCCAGGAGTCTCAGTTATAGCAGCGTACAGTGAAGCCCAAGGACCAACCAATCAAGCGTTTGATAAGCGCCGGATTCCCTATAACTCAGTCTCAGGCACATCAATGTCGTGCCCTCACGTTTCAGGCATTGCGGCACTTCTGAAAGCCTCGTATCCTTCGTGGAGTCCTGCTGCTATTAAATCAGCAATCATGACCACAGGTGAGTGACACGTTCTTCAAGGTTTCTCATACTTTATATTCTTTTCCTCAAACCAATCTACAATAAAATGTCTGACAAGACTTAGAGATATTTACGAAGGTATTGTTCGGTAATCAGAATTGGGTTTCATCTCATAATCTATGTAGAGTGTTAATCTTTAATAGATACCTTTATTACATGGATATCAAAATAATCTCCAATTCCGATTTGTAAAACACAGGTTATCACGAGTAAACAGAAAAAAAAAAAACATTTATGAATCTACACCTAAGTTGTCTTAAAATATGTTATGTAAAACTTAGCATCTCAAAATATATATATAAAGTATAAAATTTGTCCTCTGCTCCTTTCAGCCACAACACTAGATAATAAAGTGGAGCCTCTGCTGAATGCTACTGATGGCAAGGCAACACCATTCAGTTACGGGGCAGGACATGTTCAACCAAACAGAGCAATAGATCCTGGGCTAGTTTATGACACAACAATTGGTGATTACCTAAACTTCTTTTGTGCTTTAGGTTATAATGGGACACAAATCTCAGTGTTCACAGAAGGTCCATCATATGCATGCCGCAAGAAATATAGTCTTCTCAACCTGAACTATCCTTCAATCGCAGTCCCTAATCTCTCTAGGTCAGTCACAGTTACAAGGACATTGAAAAATGTTGGTTCTCCAGGGACGTACATTGCTCAAGTTCAAAATCCTAATGGAATCTCCGTTTCTGTGAAGCCAAGCATCTTGAACTTCACAAGTGTTGGTGAAGAAATGAGCTTTAAAGTAACCTTTAAGCTCATTCAAGGAAAGGCTACAACTAACTACGTCTTTGGAAAACTGATATGGTCAGATGGCAAGCATTATGTCAGGAGTCCAATAGTTGTGAAGGCCCTCACGAGTAGCAATTAAAGTAGTTGATGCAATTTAGCTAATTTGCACTTCTAATTGAATGGTAGAGTTTTCTAAATTGTATTATATATCTTTCAAATTTGTGCTTCTTTAAGAGTTATCTCTTACATTGATTGATCACAAAGAAACCCGCAAGTGGCATTCTTTGAGCATATATTTTACTCGCTGTACTTTTACTATGATTCCAAGGAGAAATAAAACCTAACACGTTCAATCCTCCTTGTTATAAAGCTAAGAATATTGGTTCTTAGTTCAATTTGCGTCGAGAATTTTGTACATAATGTTTTTACTTGGTAGAGACAGTGAAGAACTATGATAAGAAAAATACTTGAGAATTTGTTTAACATACTTCCTTTGAAAACAAAAACTTCATCTTGATTTTGCTTGATTTCCATTTGGGAAGGTAAGTCATCAATTCAAGATCCATCATTTCAAAGATTTTCATCATTTTCATCCTAAATTTGTGGATTAAAATTGCATTATTTTTTGTCATTATCAACATAAAATAATGGATAATAATATCAACATTAAAGTGTTTGATGTAAAGAGTGAACTCATGTGAGCAATAATTTAATAGATAATTATTTTGTACCAAACTTTCAAAGGTTGTTTCAATTCATAAAATGTCTTCTTTAGAAGATAGACCTTACCTTCTCCAACTCTTAAGTTGTTTAGCGTAAATTTCTTCTTACAAGAACCTATTTAAAAATGTTAATTTAACATCTAATTGATACATTTTTTTAATCCATTTGTGTTAAAAAACAAGTAGAAACACAATACTTTAGTCTAACAATTGATGCAAAAGTGGCTATTAACCAAGTCATCTTTATGGTTATTAACCAAGTCATCTACATTTAGCTTTCAAAACACCCCTTTAACTTCAATGACTTTTCTGTCTACAAGTTGTCATGTATTATTTTTTTTAACATGTAAAGCTCTTCGTCCATTGAAAACATTCAGTTTGATAATGCTTTACTTGTTCAAAATCTGCAGGTTTATGAAAGTGCAATGTTCCAAGATTGATAAACATAAAAAATTACTCATGACTCTAAATGGAATGTGATCCACCATCTCACTTTGTCACTTTTTCATTTCTTTGTTCTTTAGCATTTGTGATAGGAAAATTTGCCTCTGTTGAAGATTAAGTTCTCTATTTCCAATTTTATTCTTCATTTTATACAAAGTGCACATCCCTATTATGATAATACTCCTTGTTTGTGACTATAAAACTTTGTAAGACTTGGATTATGTATTGTAACCAACAAAGATTCCTGGTATTGTCTTCTTATTTAGTTTATCACGCATTAACTCAAAAATATAATTGACCACGAATATAACAAGACATTAAATCTCAGAATATATCCCACTCCTAAAAATAAAGAAATTGGCTTTCACTTATTCAAAATATATTAAAAATGTGGTAGTAATCCTAATCAAATTAATGGACAAGCTTTCATCTTTCTTTTCAAATCCGCACGTCCTTCCTTGCCATCAAAGAATTAAGAGATGAAAACATGGGTTAAATGATCTTCTTTCCAATTTTTTTAATTCTAAGTTTTGTATTAACTTTGCGTTTACACTTTCTTTCTTTATGTTTCATGATTTCTTTTTGGCCTCTCCAATCCATTTTAAATTTATTTTATTTTTTAATTTCGAATTAATTTTCTTTTTAAGTTATTTACTTTTCAAGAATTTAATTACATTTATTTTAATTATTAAACTTTTTTACATTCTTGTCAATTGCTGATATTTATCCCATCTAATTTATTCTAGCAATTGGATTTCTTCAAAATAAACGAAATTAACATTTTGTTTAAAAATCTTAATACTCGTCAAATGCTGTTGTTGGGATGATTTCATTTGGTTCTTTGACAACCAAATCGAAATTAATTATTTATACTCGGTTTCAATTCGACGTCTTAATCAAATTCAAAAACAAAAATCCCCATACACACAACATCAAGTCAATATCGAATGCTGCTATGCTAACTTGTCAGAATTCCTGAAAGAATAATTGATACCAAGTCTCTATATTTCTATTTGGAATCAAACAACGAAAATATTACATTAAGAATTTGTGTCGAAGTTACAAAAGTCAAATCTACAACAGCCTACAACAAAAGAAATATTTGATTGAAAAGCAATAAGTTACTTTTTCTTGCTCAACTACAATTCATGAGAGGAGGAGATATAAATAAATAAAAATGGTGCGTTGAAGCAGAAGAAAAGAGGATAGATTATTTGGATAAATTAGTCCAACGAAGAGTAGTTGGGCGTAGTTTGAACAATCTGAAAGAGAAACAAACCTCAAAGGGCTATAATCTTCTTTCTGCTTTACTAGATTAAAACTAATGGCTTTTAAGATGTTCACTGGAGCAATTTAATCATGAAGCATTCCGTCTAAACATAAGAAAGCACGTGTATTATTTGGATTTTTTTAGTGAGGAAAAAATATGATATCATCAATCAGTCTAAAACAATTAAACATGAATACAAAGGCAAAGACACTTCAAACTTTTGAATAGAAACACCATCCCTATAAAGCCTAACACTCCCAAAAAAGGAAGAAACTTATTTCTCTTTTCTCTACTTGTGCACTTTGTGCTGAACTTTGAGTGACAATTAAGTGTAGAGTTGTATGATTGAAACTAATCCCTGTACTTCATTCCAGATACCAGGAAGCCAGGCATGTCAAACGTGGCAGAGAACTTCATAACATCAGCTTTGAGATCATCAATAGCCTTGTTGTTGACGAGACCCTTGCTGAAATCCTTGAGAAGTTTGCCATGCTCCTTCTGGATTTCCAGTGTGAGAGTCACGGCACGGTGAAGGAACTCACCAATCTGCTCAAAGTCCTTTTCAACCAAACCTCTAGAAGTCATAGCAGGGGCACCTGCTCACACAAACTCCACTCAGATACTCATGCTAAACAAACCCACACAAATTTAACTAAAATCTCAGAAAAATGCAGAAATAGGAGCAAAAACAAAGCATTTTGGTAATTCATCAAAATACTTCACTTTTATGTAAAAAATATTAAAATAAAAACAGTAACACCCTAGTTTATAATTGATTTGCCAATAATATTGCAGAAACACCTCAAAATGTTGTAAAAAGGCCAGCTTGCAAACTTGCCGCGAACTATTACACCGCTGTTAAAACACTAAAAAGAACACATCCGCAAAGAAATTTATTCCAATACTAATCCGCAGCAATTACTAAGAATACAATACAGCGTATATAAGCATTAAATAAACACAAAACTAAGATGTCGGCGATTTGGGTGTTGTTTCCAGATTTCACTTCAATAAATATGCTGCTATGCTAATCTTAAATAGACTTGTTTATTTTTATATTCCAAATCGAAAAACAAAACTACAGCATGTTTGATTTGGGTTAACTTTTGCCAATGTCAATTTCGGTCATTGAAGGCAAAGCAACAGAGTTGCTTCCAATTTTACATTGTGTCAACGTGATTTTGGATCTCCCACCGCCAATCCAAACACGCTACTAAATTACTTAAAAACTTCATATAAGTTTCGTGATTAAAAATTAGGGAATAGATAGAAATAATCGAAGATCTTGTTTTGAACAGAGTTAGTAAAGTAAGATTTGTACTTTAGCACATTGAAGAGAAGAGTAAGTTACCGATTCGTACACCCCCGGGGGCCAAGGCACTGCTGTCACCAAAAACAGCGTTCTTATTGACGGTAATGTTGCAGAGATCACAGAGTTTCTCCACCTTGTTCCCTGCGAAGCAATAACACATTATTATTACATTAGCAACAAATCGAAATGAGAAGGTGGAGGAGATTGATGGATCTCGATCGCGATCGCGTACCAGTCAATCCAAGAGGTCTGAGATCCCACAAGACAAGATGGTTCTCCGTTCCGCCGGTGACGAGACTGTACCCTTTCCCCATCAAGAACTTGCCCAGCGCGGCGGCGTTGGCCTTCACCTGTTTAGCGTAGGCCTTGAACCCTGGCGACGCGGCCTGTTTCAGTGCCACGGCGAGGGCCCCAATCTGGTGGTTGTGGGGGCCACCCTGGAGAGAAGGGAAAACGGCGAAATTGATCTTGTCCTCGAATTCGTAAACTGCGTTATCCGGCTGCCCCTTCTTGGCCGGCTTTGGGCCCTTCCGGTAGAAGATCATGCCCGCTCTGGGACCGCGCAAGCTCTTATGCGTCGTGGTGGTGACAATGTCGCAATACTCGAAGGGGTTGTTCACTTCCTGCGCGGCCACAAGGCCGCTAATGTGGGCCATGTCGCAGAGGAGCAGTGCGCCACACTTGTCCGCGATTTCCCTGAAGCGTTTGTAGTCCCAGTCGCGAGGGTAGGCGCTGCCGCCGCAGATTATCATCTTTGGCCTGAAGTCCAGCGCCTTCTCCTCCAAGCGCTCGTAGTCGATGAATCCCGTGGTGGAATTCACCTTGTAAGGAAGGCTCTCGAAGTAGATTGAGGTGGCGGAGATCTTCTTCCCGCCGGAGGTGTAATACCCGTGGGTGAGGTGGCCGCCGGAGGGGAGATCCAGCCCCATGATTCGGTCGTGCGGGTTCAGCACCGCCGTGTAGGCGGCGAAGTTGGCTGGGGAGCCCGAGTAGGGCTGCACGTTAACCCCCCAAGATTGAGCGTCTAGGTGGAAGACCTCGAGAGCGCGCGAGCGGCACAGGTTTTCGATCTCGTCGATAAACTCGTTGCCGCCGTAGTAGCGGTTTCCCGGCATGCCTTCGGAGTATTTGTTGGTGAGGGCGCTCCCCAGGGCCTCCATCACCGCGAAGGAGGTGAAATTCTCCGACGCGATCAGCTCGATGCCGCGGCACTGGCGGCGCTTCTCCTTCTCGATCAGGTCATGGATCTCGGGATCCACCGTGACCAAGGGCGCGTTCCCCCACACGCTCACTGGATCCATGATTGTTGGAAATTAACGAATGAATGTTAGTGAGTGAAGAAGGAGAAGAAAGTGTTGCGTTTGTTGAGGGGAATGTGAGTGTGTTTTTAAAAGGTGAGAGCGTGTGTGAATGGACCGTTGTAGCCTGTGCTTCAGGTTGGTTAGTTACGTGCAGGCAAATTACGTCCACTTGTTCTCCTGCTGCTCCTTTACTAACCACCCACTGCTTTCAACTCTATTTCTCATTTATAAAACCATTAATAATTGTTTTATGTTTTACTAAGAAATCCATTTGTTTGAAACCCCTCTCATAGAATCACTGATTCTCTAAAAATAGACATTTAAGCTACATATATTAGGACAAGATTCATGGTCTTAGAAATTCAGGATAGGATATAAGGATGTGTTTGTTTACCGGACATCAGAGATAAAAAAAAAATGTATGGGTTGACAACAGGTTGATTTCATAACCCATTTTCCAATATTGTCACAATAACATCTATAAAAATAATCAAAATTTTGTTTGAAATCCTTTTATGGGAATCATAGATTCCCTAAAAATACAAATTGAAGCTATATATACTATGACAAGTCTCGTCTTAGAAATTAAGTAAACAAGCATGCGTTTGTTTACTAGGGCATTAGAGAGATTGGCAATGGGTTGTTTAGTGTATAATCGGCTGATAATTCATTTTATTATATAATAATAATAATTTAAATTTTGTTATTACTACATAATAATATGAATTTTGTGAGAAAATTTATGTTAAACAAATAATTATTGCTACTCTTAAAAATCTTTAACTTTTATCCATCTCCATAAGCATAGAATTACTTCTTTCTAAACATGTATTCAGCATCAACTTTATTAAATATACATATTGAAAATATGTGATGTGACTCCAAAATTTCATATCTCATATGTGATGAGTTATTCCATATTTATAAGATGAAAAAATAGATAACATAAACAATGTATAAAGATAAAAATTCATATGTATATTATTTTAAAGTTTTGAATGGAAAATAATTAATAAAAGAATCTATGTGAATTTTCCTTTTGAAAGACTCAGCAGACAAAGACATTTCTAATATTTGATACAACATATACGAAACTATAGAAGAGTTGTTTAACCAATACGGGCAGAACAAAGTTGATTTGTTTGGTGAAAAGAAAACAGAAAACTACACCAATCTAGAATAGAGTTATTAGTAGGCTTTTCTTTCTTATGATAAAAATGATGAAACAGTGGTTTGTGTGTAAAAGGTGTGAAGCTTTCACTCACACTCGTAGATTTGCAAGTTTGACTTATCATGTTCGCTAAATAATCTCTGTCAAGCATGGGAAGAGTTTGATTTGAAAAATGCTTACATCAAAGGCTTCATGCAAAAACAAGCATCAACCTCACTTCTTTAATTTCAACTCAAGTTAAAGCAAGAGATTCATTTGTTCTACATCATGTATGTTTTCTCAGCAGTACGTCACTGCAAGATTTGGTTTTAAAGTTTCTTTCCAAATTCTGAGTGAGTCAGTGTTGTTGGTGGGGATGGAGTTGGTGGCAATGGGGTTGGTGGGGGGAATACAGCCAATTTATTCGCACCAAAATCACCAACCCTCTTACCTTACTTACTCCTTGCTTGATCACTAACATGAAAATTGTTAACTTGTAGGTTTGTGAATATGACTGGGAACTACTATATGTTATATTACCAATAAAATTTTGATTTAAAGGAAATTCAGAGGCTTAGATAATCCAATAAGTCTATGAGATTAATTTTGAATTGTCAAAGTTGGGTTGGCATATTCAACCAGAATCACATCATGTCAAAAGATATTATTTAATCAAGAACATCTTCAAAGATAAAGCAGAGGTAACATGTATGTGCACGCTAATCACCTTTTAAATGACTTGCCGTAACAAGGCTTTTATCCTTTATCTTTTATTCATTATATTAATTATTGACTCTGACCTAATTTGTATTATCTAGGTCTTAACCCATTTGTATAAAATTTTCATCAATTATCAACTTTAGAGGCAACATATTTTCTGTTGTTCATTTTATTACAAACGTTGAATTCAATGTGCTGAAATTATTTTTAATAAATAAATCTTCTAAGTAATCTTAGTTGGGGGATTAAGCTAGAACCTGAACCACTCCAACCAACTTTGAGCATTTCCCCCAAACACGTGTTTTTGGGTTATTTGATTGAACAACTTTACCCACATGCCCAGAATTTTGTTGTTCAAAAAGTTATTAGTAATTGACACATAAGATAGTTTATAAATACTTCTTTATTTTTACTTAATCATGAATTTAAACCATAAAGACAATAAAATTCATTAATTACATTTTTAATGAGTTATTTAAATGTTTTAAAATATTATATTACTAAACAATTTTGCATGTTTTAATAATTTTAAACATATGACTTATTTATGTTCTCAATGCTCTCATAATTCCATGATATTATTTAATTAGAAAGCGCGGCGCAAACGGCATCTAGATCCAATCTGTGCTATGTATAAACACATTAATTGACAAATACACAGATTTAGTGGGAGTTTGGTACCCCATCGGATATGTCTCATGGATTTAAAAAAGCACGTTAATATCATATTAAATAAGCAGAGAGTGAGATGTAAAACCAAACACAGCATTACTATAAAAAGCAATGCGTAAAGGTTGTTGTTGATATATTGTTTTAACATTAATTTGGCCATTGATTTGCTTTAACGATGGTTATAAAAATTAATTAAGTATAATTTATTTTAAGATTTAATAACATTTTATAGAATATCCATTCGCAAGTTACGCAAGCCTGAGATAATTTATTTTTTAAATAATATAAATTAATAATAATTAATATCATACAATTATATGTTCTCAATTATATATAAATATAAAACAACGATAACTTATACTTAAATATATAAAATAAAAAATTTTAAATACTTAATAATAATTTTACCAAAATCAATATTAAGTGTGAACTAACTATCTCCCAGAGAAGACATGTTTTTATTTCATCCCTATATTGTTCTCTCTTTCTTTCTTTTTTCTTTTTTTTTTTCTTTTTCTTTTCGGTTCCTTGTTATATCCGTTTATGAAGAACATGTTTTTCACTTTCCAGCAATGTTCTTGTACTTAAAAAAAAAAAAAAGTAATCATTATATTATCAAATCTTTTAGTTTTATATTATTTTCCCTGGATCACTCACTCGTACTATATAAATAAATGCCTACGGTATGGAATGCGACTTTCCTTATTTCTTTTTGGCAAAATTTATTCCCTTTCTTCTTCTTCTTTTTCTTTATTTAAAGAGGAGCCGACACAGTTTGTTTGAATTACATTATACGTTTAACGTATACTTTGTTTGAATATTGTTCTAGTACAAACAGGGACGAAACAAGATTAATTGAAATTCTTTTAAAAAAAAAAAATTACTAAAAACGTATATCAGAAGACAGATCTTTAATGTAACTCAATATACACTTTGTTCAAAGTTTACATTTTTAACATATTTGAATTCATGCACTTAACTAAAAACATGTTAGATTCTTATAAATAATGAAAAACAAATGTAAGGAAAAAGACCAAAAAAAAGTAAGAGATAAGAGTTGTTATTAGTGTATCTCAAACTTCTTTAGTGTTCATAATTTAGATTATAACATTAACAAAGATTAGTAAATAGTACTTAGTTATAAAACATTATAATCAAGTAAATACAAATATAGAGGCTAAAGAAACTTTGCAAATGTACTGTTTTTTTTTATAACTTTTAAAATAAAAACAATGAATGATAATATAAAAGTATATTAAAACTAAATCGTATTCAAATATTTTATCCATAAAAGAAAATTATATATTTATCTCTATAATAAGTCTATAAAAGAAATCGCATATCTATCTAACAAAAAATATCATTATTTTGAGAATAAAAATTATAAAATATATTATAAAAAAAGTATTTTTTATAAAGAAATAAGAAATAAAATAAATAATTAAATAATATATCTTATTTCAATTAAAAAATAAATCAATGTAAATATCGAAGTTTTAATACGGAAAGAAACAAAAAAACTTAGTTGTTAATATGTTGAAATGTATTCTTGATTAAAATCGAAACAATTTTTAGCAAATAAATTTGATAGGTTGGATATTATTTTATTGATAAAGAACTACAATTGAAAGCTTATTTTAGGATAGTTAAGCTCAAAAATAATTAGTGGATCATTTTCTTCGTCTAAATGGTGAATTAAATTATTCCTTTTTCAATACCTTACCTCTTAAAGATTGAATTAACAATAGTTTAGTTTATTTATATTAAAAAAAAAAAAAAAAACTAAGGGCAACGGATTATGATTAACTCTGATTCCTACAATAAAAAGTCACCTACTCCAAGTAGAAAAACAAATTTTAACACTTTTTAAAATATTTTTTCCAAAATGTAAAAAATGATGTAGTGTGATTTTTATTTTTATTTTTAAGTTCTACCAATCAACGTTTCTTAAATGAGTATAAGGACTTTATAATAACAACGTTTCGGTAGTAATTAGATTAAAAAAATGAATTTGAGAACAAAGAGAAATAAAAATTAAGTTGTTTGGATTAAAGAAAATTATAAGAAATATAAAAAAATATTTTTAAAAGTTTATGAGGGATATGATTGATATGAATAATAAAAAAAATTAATAGAAGAAATTTTGAGATTACAAAATTATTCTTTTAATAAAAACTATTATTATTATTAGAATTTAAAATATTATAAATATTTGAATTATTTTTATTTTAATTAGTAATATGAAAAATATTATTATTATTGTTAAAATTATTATTTATAATTATTATAATAATAATTATTATAATTATTATAATAATAATTATTATTATTAATATAATAATTATTGTTTATATATTATTATAAGTATTTTTATTATTATTAAATCGTTTTTAAAGTATAATAATTTATAAAATAATAGATAAAATTAAAAGACAATTTAAAAAATAAAATTTATATTATTTTAAATATTTAATTAAAATATTTTAAAAAATAATTAATACATAATTTATTTACATATGATTTTTATAAAAACATTATATAATATAATAATAATAATTGTGAAATAAATGAATATAAATAATTAACTTTGATGACGAATGAGTGCTTGATAAAAAATAAAAATAACACTTAAAAGATTAATTTTTTAGTAGAATAGTAATTATTATCAAAATAATTTGACTTTTTAAAAAATTTCATTTCTCTTGCTTAATCAATTCAAATCATCCTATATAAATTCGCTTAAACAATAAATAGGCCGAACCAAACATGTAGTAATTATTGTTCTGTTCTTTCACTTATTACCTACTTATAAATCCTGAATCCATCTTGACCAACTATCCCAGTTAGAATGTAGGATATTATTATCTGTTATTCTTTGTTCTTTAAGATTATAATACCCTATCTTCTACAAAATTACTCCAAATAACTGTTTGTTATTCTTGTTTGATCAGTAACTAGAAAATATCTTAAAATGTCTCATATCAATATAACATTCATATAATCTGTACACCGAATTACACATATAGTTGATTGAAATTTTTCACTAATTTATTTTTGAAATAGGAGTACTTTTTTAGAATCAAGGATTAATCTTCAAAATACTTGTATACATAAAAATAAACTTTTGATAACATGTTTAAGAAAAATAATTATCAATTAATAATCATCATGTCAGGATGGAAGAAAAACAGACTTGTGTTCTTCTACTTTAAATATATATATATATATATATATATATATATATATATATATATATATATTTACCTCCATTTATGAGAAAATTAAATAAGAAATAACGCTAAGAAAAACAAAGACAGGGTGAGACCGAGCCACATGACTTTGGTAACATGCCGAGGTTGTATAATAATAACTTGTCATTTGTCAATAATGCGATTGCACGAGGCTAGTATTTTTGGTTGGTCCAAAATGACACACCTAGCTAGCTTGCGTGCGTGGGGACTATCATTCCCAAAAAATCATAATAACGTTTTCGGACATGCAGAATCACTTTGCTTGTGTCTTCCATTTATGACACCTTGTTTTCATTCATTTTCAAAACAAAATACACCGACTACAGACACCGACACAAGTTGTTATGATCTGCCTCTGATATTTTGGACCGGCAATCTTCAAAGTATTCAATAATATGTCACACGCACCAATGAGAAAATAGCAAAACTAAGATTTATAGAAAAATATGAAATTGTGGTGATCCATTTCCCCCTTCCACATTATTCATACCTAGATTTTGTGGAGTTGACTCCTACGATCATCTTTCGCATATCGAATATATTTTTATTATATAGGATGGGGTATGTTTAGTTTGGTTTGTTTGCATTGACTTGGCTTTTGACTAAATTGATTACTTAGGCTTTTTTTGTGTGTGATCTATGTTCTATCCCCTTAATTTGGAGGCTAATGAGTTCATTCCCAAGTTCAATCATAAAAAATCTTTAAAATAATGTTAAATTTAACGAATATGAAAAAAGGTTGAATATTTTACTTTTAAAAACCTAAAAATTTTAAGACACTTTGTAATACTCTTTTAAATATTTGTTTTAGTCTTCTAATAGAGCTTAATAAATTATACACTAAAGATGTAAAATAATTTTACTAACCATTATTATTATTATATGACTTTTGAATAAATAATAATAATTTTTCATGCATAGTGATTAGATAACATTTAAAATTATTTTAGGGGTTAGCGGAGAAGCTTCTTCTTTTTTCTACCATAACAATTAAGCATTTAATATTGATAGTGATAGAGAGTGCACAAGAAAGAGAGAATTTCTTGTTACCGTAAGAAAAATTACAAAGGATAAAAAACTAACAGAATATAAATAAAAAATGATTTATATATACAAGACTTAGCAGAAAGTTGTTATCTATGATATTAGAGTTGTACAATAACAAATTAACAGAATGGAAAAATAGAAAAATAATGGAAGAATATATATATATGATATCTCTATCATCCTCCCTCAAGGTAAACATAGATGTTGTGTATGCTTAACTTGGATACAATAGATTTGAATATAGATGGATGAAGAGGTTTTGTAAAGATGTCAACAATTTGATTGTTGGAAGGAATATGAAAAAGTTTGATAAGATCTTTAATAATCTTCTGTCTTATAACATAACAATCAATCTCGATGTGTTTGGTGCGTTCATGAAATGAAGGGTTCTTGGCAATGTGGATAACAAAATTATTATCACAGAAAACAAAATAGGGTGTGGAAACAGAGACATGAAGATCTTGAAACAAGTAATGGAATCATTGTATCTCACAGGTTAGGGAAGCAAGAGATCTATATTCAGTTTCAAAGGATGACCTTGATATGGTTGTTTGCTTCTTTGACTTCCATGCAACAAGAGCAGTACCAATAAAGATACAAAATCCATAAACATATTATCTTCTTGTAGTAGCACAGGTGGTCCAGTCAAAATCAGAATATGTGTGCACTTTTAAAGAATTGTCAATAGCATATAATAAGCCATTTCCTGAAGCATTTTTCAAATTCTGTAGAATTCTCATAGCCTGTTGCAGATGAGGTTGTCTTGGAGAAGAAACAAACTGGCTTAGTTGTTATACAACAAAGGCAATGTACGACCTAGTATTAGTAGGATATATCAATCTCCCAATTAAATGATGATATGAAGAGGGATTTGTGAGTAGCTCTCCAGTATCAACATGTAAGTGAACCGCAGAATCTGAGGGTGTTGATGATGGTTTACAGCCAAGCATACCAGCTTCAGAAATTAATTCCAATCAATATTTGTGCTGATTCAAGCATAAACCTGCTTTTGACCGAGAGATTTCAAACCCAAGAAAGTATTTTAGAGGACCAAGATTTTTAACGCGGAACTTGGTATGAAGATGGTGTTTAACATAATCAATTTCAAATAAATCATTGCCTGAGAGAAGGATATCATTAACATAAACTAGAATGATGGTAATCGTTGGCGGAGAATGTTTCACAAAAAGTGAATGATCTGCAGCACTTTGTTTATACCCAAGAGAAAAGAGTTCAGAAGTGAGCTTGTGATTCCAGTTGTGACTTGCTTGCTTAAGGCCATAAAGAGACTTTTGAAGTTTACATACCATATCTGATTGGGTGGAGGCTTCATGTAAATATCTTCTAACAAGTCACCATGAAGAAAAGCATTATCCACATCTGATTAATGAAGAAACCAGTTATGGGCACTAGCGAAAGCAAGAACAAGGCGCACAGTAGTGAGTTATACTACTGGTGAGAAAGTTTTATAGTAATCAACTCCTTGGGTTTGAGTGAAGCCCTTTGCCATTAAACGGGATTTATATCTATCAATAGATCCGTCTACTTTATGCTTGATCTTGTAAACCCAATGACAACCAATAGGCTTTTTACCATGAGGAAGAGAAACCAAGGTCCAAGTGTTGTTTTGGTGTAGAGCTTGAAGTTCAGAATTCATAGCTTGTTGCCAACAATCAAACTTGTTAGCTTTGTTGAAAGAGGAGGGTTCAACTTGTGCAGAAACATTGTTACAAAAATAAGTGTAGCTAGGAGAGCATTTATTATATGAAATAAACACGTGGATAGGATAAGGAGTAGGGAAAGAATCAGGGACGACAGTAGCAGTACCACAATAATAGTGGTCTAAATATCTAGGTCTATTTTTAACTCTAAGGGAAAACCTTTGACCAGCAGTAGAAACATGAGTATTATTATGAATAATAGTATTATCTATTGTGTAATATGTGGTATGGGAAACTGGTGCAAAAGAAGGAAAATAAAAAAGGGTTACATAAGAAAATTCATCATTTGTAGGGATGTTAAGCAATGGCAAAGTTGAAGAATATGGAAATATATTTTCATGAAAAATCAAGTGTCTTGAAACTAAAATGGATTTGGAAAGCATGTTAATAATATGAACAACAAGTTTTAAAGAGTAAGACCAAAAGAGATTTGGAATTTTGGCTTGAAAAAGGAGAGATCTGCAGACATTGAGAAGGTGTTGATGCTTCCTCTCAACAATGTCATTTTGTTGAGGGGTAGCAACACATGATGTTTCATGAAGAATGTCTTTATCATTATAAAAATCATTAAGACAGAATTCATTGCCATTGTCTGATCTGAGGCATTTAAGAGTGCATGCAAATTGGTTTTTTGTTAAAAGAATGAAGTGCAGAAGCATGGTTTTAACATCAGTTTTGTGTTTTAAAATTAAAATCCAAGTAAAATGGTTGTAATAATCTACCATGGTTAGAAAGTATCAATATCCATCTATAGATGTAGTAAAAATGGGACCCCAAATATCAACATGAATAAATTGAAAAAAAGAAGTTGTTTTAGTATGACTAGTGGGAAAAGAGAGACGTTTTTGTTTAGCAAAAGCACGTGCATCACAAACATTAACATGAGTAAAGGAAATATCAGAATATTGAGAAGTTATAAGGTGAAAAATTTTATTTGATGGATGACCAAGTTTCATATGCCACATATTATAAGATAAAACAATATTCGTCAGAATGTGAAGAAGAGGAATATGTGGTACTCATGTTTTTACTGTTGTAGAGATGAAAAATACCTTTATATTTCTTAGCTACTCCATGTTGAAAATACAAGGGTATGATGCATGAAGATTTTGATGATGATTCAAAGACAAAGGACTTCAAAGATTAGAAGACTTATATACATTTGAAATTGCTTGTAATAACTTTGTTTTGTCATTTTGAGTCTGTAAAAGTAGTGTTCATGATAGCTAGCACTTAGTCTATCCACAAAAGCTTCATTTTTATCAGGGAATCACTGGAATAATCGATTATTGTTGAGGATAATCGATTATCTTGTTTAAACTTCAAGTTTTCTGAAAGTGACCCTGGAATAATCGATTATTTTTTATGATAATCGATTATCCTGTGAAAAAAATGGTTTTTCTATATTTGGCTATGTGATAATCGATTATCACTTATGATAATCAATTATTTGTGTCAGTTATGATTTTGAATTTCAAATTTCAAACCTATTTTCGAAAACCCTAATTTCAAAACCCTAAAATCTCTATTTAAGGAACTCTCATGCTCTTTACAATGTGACAACATTTTTCATACTAAAGTTTATAGCTATGATTGCTGAGAGAACTTTGAGTAGGGAAGAAAAAGGGGCTTTTGTAACCTAATATGGGCTAGAAGCGATAAGAATCACTAAGTGGGTTTCTTGGTGGATTGTGTTATATGATGTCTCTAGGAAAAACTGTTTTCATCCTTTGTGGCTTCAAAGGAGGTGTTCATCTCTTGTGTGACTCAAGAGAGGTATTTTCTAATCTTTATTACTTGTAATTTGTAATTTTTTTAAACTATTTTTTTAGAGACTAGGTTATCCTCTTTTAGAATGATTAACAACTAGATGTAGGGTCTTTTGATCCGAACTAGTATAAATTACTTGTGTAATCTTCTTCCCTTATCTCTTTATATTTCAAGTGCTTTATTATATTATCGTTTAATTGGTAAAACTTGCGAAGGAAATTTTTTATAAGAAACCAATTCATCTCCCTTCTAGGTTTTTGTCCCAAACGCAAATATTCCGTTGTGCGATACCAACAAGTGGTATCAGAGCTTGCTTTGATAGTTTTTCAAATTTTCGGAAATAGCCAGACAAAACCAAACTTTTGCTTAGGGTGCCTCTATTAACCCACTTTTTGCTAGTCAAAATTATCCTTTCTGAAAAAGTTAGGATGAAAATATTTTTGGAGTCTGTTTACAAGGGTGTTTGGGATGCTGTTATAAATGGTCCTTTTATTCCTAAAATGACTGTAAATGAAGTAGAGGAACCAAAACCGTTTTCTAGATGGACTGCTGAAGAAAATAGAAAGACTCAATATGATGTTAGGGCTAGAAATATTATTTCATCTGCTTTGACTCTTAATGAGTTTTACAGGATATCAGTTTATAAAAGTGTTTAGGAGATGTGGGAAATTCTAAGAGTGACTTATGAAGGAACCGACGATGTGAAAAGAGCAAGAAAGAACTCCTTGATTCAAGAATATGAAATGTTTAGAATGCAACAAGGAGAAACAATTTTTGACGTTCAAAAGCGTTTCACACACATTGTGAACCATTTATCTGGGCTTGGTAAGAATTTTGATACTGGCGAATTAAAGGTTAAAATTTTAAAATTGTTGGACAGGAAATGACAACCCAAAGTGACTGTCATCACGGAGTCACAAAATCTGGCAACAATGACAATGGTGTATCTCTTTGGAAAATTGAGAGAGCACAAGCTTGAACTAAGAAGGTTAAATGATGAAGAAGAATAACATCAAAAGAGAAACTTAGCCTTCAAAACTGAGATTTCTAAAAACAAGAAAAAGAAGGAAGAAGAAAATTCTGATAGTGAAGAAGATGAAAACTTGAGTCTCATGATAAAAAAATTCACCAAGTTCATGAAAGCCAAAGGGAGGCAATCATTCAAAGGTAAGAAGAATGAGAAAGAAGTATCTTCACTAAATTTCAAATGTTATGGTTGTGGTGAAACAGGACATGTGAAATCCGACTGTCCCAACAATAAAAGAAATGATGATTCAAAAGGAAGAAAATCCTTCAAAAATAAAGCTTACATTGCGTGGGAGAAAAGTGACTCTAGTTCAGAGTCAAGTGATTCTAAAATTGAAACAAATCTTTGCTTGATGGCAAATGACAATGTATCTTCCGACTATGAGGTAAGTGATTCAGATTTTTCTTCAAGTGATGATGAAAATAATTATGACGATTTACATAATGCATATCAAGAGTTGTGTACTACTTTTAAGGACTTGAAATCTGAATATAAAACCTTGAAAAAAGAGTTTAAATAAGTCAGAAAAGGAAGTGGAAATTTTAAAAACGAAAATTGCATCTTTTGAAGAAATAGAAGTAGAACCAATTGCAAGTGCATCTTGTAAGAGCTATGAATTTGATATTTGCATACTTGAGCACTTGTTAGAAAAAGCTACAAAAGACAATGTTGATGAAAATAAAAATTCGGTAAAAACTAAAGGTAAGAGTCATGTTTCCTTGAAAAGAACTAAAAATCAAAGAACCCGCAGAGCATGGGTTATGAAAGGAAGTATACCTTCACAAAGTAGAAATGAATCCTTTTCAAAATTTAAATCCCCAAATGCATGTTTTTATTGTATGAAACAAGGACATACTTCAAAGAAGTGTAAGATTAAACATTTTGGTGTTCCTAAAGGAAAATATATTTGGGTGCCTTTAGTTAAATGATTTGCTTGTCTCTAACCCCAAGGACCCAAAAGTTATGGGGACCTAAGATCTTGTGTTCTTATTTTGTAGGTATCTGCTAAATCCAAGAAGTTTATGTGGTACCTTGATAGTGGTTGTTCAAGACACATGACTGGTAATAGAAATAAATTTGTAAGTTTCAAAGAGAAAGAACAAGGATATGTAACTTATGGAGACAACAATAAAGACAAAATCCTTGGAACCAGAAACATTGGTGGCACAAATACTTTGGAGATAAAGGATGTGCTCCTTGTTGATGGGCTAAAGCACAATCTTCTAAGTATAAGTCAACTTTGTGATAAAGGACTTAAAGTAATCTTTGAAAGTAATTATTGTACCATACATCTTAAGGATTCTAAGGAAATTGCATTAAGATAATTAGACATAACAATATCTACTTGATTGACTTAGATTGTGCACCTAATGTTGATATTACATGCTTAGTTGTTAAAGAAGAAAACTCATGGTTATGGTATAAAAGAGCTGCTCATATTCACATACATCAATTAAACAAACTAATATCTAGAGACTTATTTGTTGGATTGCCTAAGGTAAAATTTGAAAAAGATAAATTATGTGATGCATGTCAAAAAGGTAAGCAAGTAAAATCATCTTTTAAAACTAAGAATATAATTTCCACATCAAAGCTTCTAGAACTTTTATACTTAGATTTATTTGGACCATTTAGAATCAAAAGTTTTTGTGGAAATTATTATGCTCTTGTAATTGTTGATGATTACTCTAGATTTACTTGGACATTTTTGTTAACCTTGAAAAGTGAAGTTTTTAAAGCCTTTAGAATGTTTACCAAGCAAATTCAAAATGAAAAGGAATTAAGAATTAAAGTGTTAAGAAGTGATCATGGTGGGGAATTTCAAAATGAGTCATTTGAAAATTATTGTGAAGAAAATGGTATTTTACATAATTTTTCTGCACCTAGAACTCCCCAACAAAATGGTGTAGTAGAAAGGAAAAATAGATCACTAGAGGAACTAGCTAGAACAATGTTAAATGAATCAAAAGTTCCTAAATATTTTTGGGCTGATGTTGTAAGTACTGCTTGCTATGTTTTAAATAGAATCCTCATTAGACCTATCTTGAAAGTGACTCCTTATGAGTTATTCAAAGGGAGAAAACCAAATGTAAGCCATTTAAAAATCTTTGGTTGTAAATGTTTTGTGTTAAATAATGGTAAAGATAACCTAGGTAAATTTGATTCCAAAGCCGATGAGGCTATCTTCTTAGGCTATTCTCTTACTAGTAAAGCATATAGGGTATTTAATAAAAGAACATTAAATATAAAAGAATCTATGCATGTTACTTTTGCTGAAATTGTAGACCTTGAGGAAAATCCTTTTGAGTCAAGAAAAGAAAATGCAGGTGATGAAGAGTACCTTAAGAAAGCATTAGAAGAAATGTACTTGAATGAAAATTATCCATATCAACCATCTGAGTTAGCAAAAGAATGACAATCACCAAGAGGACTTTTACTTGACAACATAATTGGTGATATTTCAAAAGGGGTAAACACTAGAAATATGTCAAATTTATGTATGGTTGTATCTTTTGTCTCAGATAGAACCCAAGAATGTTGAGGAAGCCCTCAAGGATGATCAATGGTGTACTATGCAAGAAGAATAAAATCAGTTTGAAAGAAATCAAGTTTGGGAACTAATTCCAAAAGAAGAACATCATCAAGTAATTGGAACTAAATGAGTATTTAGGAACAAGCTTGATGAAGATGGAAACATAACTAAACATAAAGCTAAACTTGTGGCTAAAGGATATTGTCAAGAGGAAGGTATAGATTATGATGAGACCTATGCTCCTCTTGCCAAGTTAGATGTTATATGCCTACTTCTTGCTTATACATCAATGATGAAATTTAAACTATATCAAATGGATGTGAAAAGTGATTTGCGAAATGGTTTTATTAAAGAAGATGTATATGTGCAACAACCTCCGGGTTTTAAAGATTTCAAATACCCTGATCATATTTTTAAATTAAAAAAGGCATTTTATGGATTAAAACAAGCTCCTAGATCATGGTATGAAAGATTAAGCAATTTTCTACAATCAAATGACTTTTCTAGAGGATAAATTGATTTGATTTTATTTATTAAGAAAGTAGGAGAACATATTCTGCTAATACAAGTATATGTTGATGATATTATCTTTGGATCAACTGATAACTCTTTGTGTGAAGGATTTGCTAGTATAATGCAAGGTGAATTTGAAATGTCTATGATGGGAGAATTAACCTTCTTCCTTGGACTTCAAATTAAGCAACTAAAAGATGAAATTTTTGTGTCACAAACTAAATACTGGAAAGAAATTCTCAAGAAATTTGGAATGGATACTGCCAAAGAAGCACACACACCAATAGGAACGTCCTGTTATCTGGATAAGGATGAATCAGGTTTGAAAATAAATCAATCAATGTAGAGAGGTATGACAGACTCTCTACTATACTTAACTGCAAGTAGACCTGATATTATGCAATTTGTTTGTGTGTGTGCTAGATTTCAAGCATTTCTGAAAGAATCTCATTTAACTGCAGTAAAAAGAATTTTAAAATATCTGAAAGGAACCACATGATTTGATTTATGGTTTCCTTCTGAAGCTTCACCTAGTTTAATAGGATCTTCTGATGCAGACTATGGGGGTTGTAAAATAGATAGAAAAAGTACTAGTGGAACATGTCATTTATTAGGATCTTCCTTAGTATCTTGGCATTCTAAGAAACAAGTCTGTGTTGTCTTATTCACAACTGAGGCTGAATATATAGCGGCTGGAAATTGTTATGCTCAAATTATTTGGATGAAGCAACAACTAGAAGATTATAGTATTTTTCTTAAAGACATTCCTTTGAAATGTGATAATATGAGTGCAATTAACTTTAATAAGAATCCTGTTATGCACTCTAGAACAAAGCATATTGAAATTAGGCATCACTTTTTAAGAGATCATATTTCTAAGGGAAATTGTAAAATTGAATATATAGATACAAAGCATCAATTAGCAGACATATTTACCAAACATCTTCCCAAGGATAGATTCTATAAACTTAGAAGAGACTTAGGAATATTAGAAATAGCTTAAACTTTGTAAAATTGTAAAATCTTTGCATATATTGAGGGGGAGTTGATTAAATTTTTTTCTGCATATATTGAGGGAAGCTTATATTCTTTTTTATTATGATAAAATAAGGGGAGAAAATATTAAAGCCTGATATGTTTAATATTTTTTTTCTAAGTTAGTTATGACAGTAAACAAGTTATTATAAAGGGCTTTAAAGCAAATTTTGATCATCATAAAAAAGGGGGAGATTATTGAAAATACAAGGGTATGATGCTTGAAGATTTTGATGATGATTCAAAGATAAAGGACTTCAAAGATTAGAAGACTTATATACATTTGAAATTTCTTGTGATAACTTTGTTTTGTCATTTTGAGTTTATAAAAGTAGTGTCCATGATAGCCAGCACTTAGTCTATCCACAAAAGCTTCATTTTTATCAGGGAATCACTGGAATAATCGATTATTACTGAGGACAATCGATTATCCTGTTTAAGCTTCAAGTTTTCTGAAAGTGGCTTTGGAATAATCGATTATTGCTGATGATAATCGATTATTGATGATGATAATCGATTATCTTGGACAAAATAATCGATTATTGCTAATAATAATCGATTATCCTGTGAAAAAAATGGTTTTTCTATATCTGGCTCTGTGATAATCGATTATCACTTATAAAAAGGGCTTTTGTAACCTAGTGTTGGCTAGAAGCGATAAGAATCACTAAGTGTGTTTCTTGGTGGATTGTGTGATGTGTCGTCTCTAGGAAAAACTATCTTCATCCTTTGTGGCTTCAAAGGAGGTGTTCATCTCTTGTGTGACTCAAGAGAGGTGTTTTCTAATCCTTATTACTTGTAATTTGTAATCTGTTTGAACTATTGTTTGAGACTGGGTTAATCCTCTTTTAGAGTGATTAACAACTGGACATAGGGTCTTTTGATCCGAACCAGTATAAATTACTTGTGTAATCTTCTTCCCTTATCTCTTTACATTTCAAGTGTTTTATTATATTATCATTTAATCGGTAAAACTTGCAAAAAGTTTTTAAAAGGGAAATTTTTTATAAGAAACCAATTCACCCCCCCCCTCTTGATTTTTGTCCCAAATGCAAACATTCTGTTGCGCGATACCAACACTTCAATCAACAGGGAGGTAGTTTTCTGCACAACGAAACAACTGTCTTGATAAAAAATAACAAAACAATTGTTAGAGGTGAGTAATTGTGAAATGGAAATTAAATGAATAGAAAAGTCAGGGACAAAGAGAGTGTTATATAAAACAAGATTATCAAGAATAATTGTTCCTAAAAAGTGAGCAGTAACAAATTGTTGATTAGGCAATCAAATAGAAATGAGCGAAATGGGTTTTAAGGAAGTAAAAAGGGATTTAGAACAGTATATGTCATCAGTGGCACCACTATCAATTATCCAAGAGGAAATATTTGGATTAGATAAAGAACCTGAGGGTTGAAGAGTGCATTGATTCACGCTGGCGAGAAGTAGAGCTAGCAATTTGAGATTGTTGTAACAAGCGAAGAATGGCCTGGTATTGCTTTTGAGAGAAACTACATTGGAGAGTTTGTTTATCAACCTGTGTGGTAGAAAGATCAGTGGGAGCCATAGGGGAAGCAGTATCAAACACATGAACAAAGGAATTGGATTGAGTAGAAGTTGGTTTGGAGGAGGGTTTATAGCCTTGAGGAAGACCAAATTTGATCGAGCAATTATCATAAGTGTGATTCGTTTGCTGACAATGATCGCAAAATTTATTGTGTCCTCCAAACCTATTAGAGCACCCTCATCCAAGAGATCCAAAAAAAACACCGCGACCATTGTTATTATTTTTAGGGTTTTCTTGAAAATTCAAATTGGTCAGGGTTTCTTGAGTATTCTGAGAAGAAGAGCCATTGAATTCTCGCTCCTACTGAAGAATTAACGAGAAAGTTTTGGGAAATAAGAGGCATGGGCTCCATGAGCATGATTTAGGAACACTACTAAAAAGTTACTTATTTCTTGCGAATTTTCTTGTAACAAATAATTTTGAATTTATAGAAAATTTATCTCTTGCAATTTTTATAAAAAATTTGCAAAAATATTCTCATAAAATATAAGAATTTTTGGGAGAACTTACCATTCAAACCATGGAGAAATTTGATGACACACTATCTTACAAATTTTTCAACTTGGGAGAACTCATCATTCAAAAAACTTGGGCTCCATATTGTACTTTCATTCTCTTGGTTCTTGCTTCTCCATATTCATACATTTTTCATGGATATAAGGACCATGAGAGAAGCTTTCCACTTAGTGGACTAGCTGAATTGATATTTGTGGTCGTTGTCTTATTTTAAGGGTCACAGCAACTCCAACTACATATATATATCCAACTACATATATACGTAGGATTTTTAGAATAACTCATTTTTATTTAAACTAATTAATTGTTACTTAATGTAATTATTCTAACGAAACATTACGAGGCAATATTTGAAATTGTTTAAAGTTATTTTTGAATTATTTTGTATGTTGTCTAAGTTTAAGTTTAAGTTTTAAAAAATGAGAATTTCTTATTATTATTTAAAGTTTTTTATTAGAATAAATGTAAGTATAAATTACTTAGATGTATAATTGAAAGATTAATATATCATATTTCAGAATTAACTTGCGAATGATTTTCATAGGCTTTTTAAAAGTATTGTGAAAATTTAGTTATGAGTGAAGAAGAAAAATAATAGTAAAATAATAACTATTTCTAATCGAATTTATTTTTAAATTAAGACTCTCAAACAATTTTCTTTCAAGTTTTTTTATTTAAAAAATTATTCTCATTTTATTTGAATATCTTAAAAAAAGAAAGTCTTTTGATAACTAGCTAACATACATTTATTTTAACTTCATTAATAATTATTTTAGACAACTTTACGTCACCTTGTGTAATTTTTTTCAACTCAATATATTTTAAGGTATAGTTTTCTTTTTAATTTAAACCATAAAAAAAAGTGAGAATTTTTCTTTTCAATGAACTTATTAGTTGATGAATTTAGACATGTCGGTATAGATAATGAATACCTTAAAATTTATTAGCAGTATAAATTTGATCTTTCAATTTTCTTGATATGATGTCTTTTGATTATGGTTATGCTTCTTTGATGACTCTAGCAACTCTATTTATGTTGAGTAGTTGATATGTGAAAATGAAGTTCATCCTATTAGTCATAAGTCAACTAGAGAAGAGAGTTTATCACACTCTTCCACTATAAAAAAAGAGTTTCTCCTTCCCCCACAATAGTGATTGTTACTATCGTGATAGCTCCTTCAAGACATTGTGAGTAAAAAATGGTGACTAAGGTTTGTCTAAGCTCCACTGAGGGGAGGAGGAGGAGTAGGTTTCCTCCGATCTCGAATCTCGAGTACAATTGGGTACTAAAAAAGGTAAATCATTATTTCATGGTCTTTTCTGCCTCATCTTCCCAAGAGAATATTTGTAAGGCTTATGATATTTGTTTTGGTTCCAATACTTAATTTATTCTTGTTGAGGTTTGTTCCCCCATTGATATATGAAACTTGTTGTAAATTCCAAAGATTTTACTTTCGTATGAGTGTCTTTTTAAAAAGTTGGATGTCCTTTGTACCTTTTATTGGCTTTGAATATGATATGTTATTTATTCTATGTATTTTCCTTCGTTAGTTTCATCCTAATAGTTGAGTTTTCAAAAAAGGTTCCAAAAGAGATTAGTTGGGTGTTCCTTAATGGGTCTAAACACAGTGGCCTATTTACCATTTATTCTTCTTCCTTTAAAAATTTAAAAAGTAATTTCTTTAGAATAAAATGTGTCCAGGATGATCCATCTCAGATACTTTTTCTCAATCCTTACCATACACCTCATTTTTCTTTATGCTGGCGAGTTCCTCAAAAATTCAAGTCTCGGGCTGAGTACTTAATGTCTCTCGAAGACAAAGAATATCAAGCCTCCTTTGTCCAATCAATTAACGGGATCTCTTGTATGTTTGCTTTTTTGAGGACCTAATATCTTGGTTCTTGGGTAAGACACTTTTGATTTGTATTTTGGTCATATTGTGTTTCCCTTTTTATTGGCTAGTTATTGTTTATTTTTATTTTTTGTAGAAATCATGGGTCCAAAATTTGATTATAAGAAAACTCAGACAAAACATGGTAATGGGTCCATTATCCAGGTTGTTAGGGGTGGTGATCCTGATTCCAAGAGGTTAAAGGTAATGAATGGTGATTAGTCCAACCCTCTTGAAGTTTAGCAACAACGACAACAACTCGAGGAGGTAATGTGTGAAATTCCTATTTCTACTCCTACTCCATTGGCCTTACCTTGAACAAATAAAGGAAAAAGGCAAGAAAGTAAGATTTACTTCAAAGACAATTTGAGTGTAAACACGAGTGAAACATTTATTGAGTATGAATAGGTGAATTATGTGGTGATGTCCTTTTATTTATTTATTATGTTTTGTAATCATGCCTTTGGAGGTGTGGAACAAGAGAATTTGATGAATTAAAAAGGGAAAAAGAAGGAGAGAAAAAGAAAAAAAAGAGGGAGTATGAGAAAAGAGAATATGACTAGAGAGACTACTATGGTAGAAGGGTAACAACAATGAGAATGATTAAAAAAATGGGTGGAAGATTAAAGTCCCACCATTTTATGGGCATAATGATGTTGAAGAACACTTTGAGTGAGAGCCTAAACTTGAAAAAGTTCTTACTTTTTGTTGCATTTTGCATAATTTTAGCATCAAAACATACATTCATACATCCACCATGCATATTTCTTTTTTTTAGGAAAAAGGTAATTTGAGATGAACCAGATTGATGAAAATAAATGTCAAAATTCATAGTAAGCATCATGTACAGTCAAGTTTTACTCTTCTCGAAAGCCTAAGTTTTCTTATACAATCCACTTATCGAATGTTACAAATGAAAATTTTGAATCAATTAAATTAACTATCACCGGAAACCAATTTAGCTAAATTAAAGGCCAACAAAATCCAAGAATTAAATGTAATCAATACTTGGACCATTCAAATTAGGAAAGAAATTTGTAATTTTTAATTGAGAAAATATTTGATTTTTATTATAATTAATTCACAAATTATTTTTTCTTGGTTAGTCCCTTATAAATAAGAGACCAGATAAGAGCAACAACCCGTCTTGTCTTCTTTGTCGTCTTTAGTCATCTTCTTTTCCCAATTTTGTTCTCCAATATAAGTTGAAGTTCTGTTATATTGGCAAGCTTTACTATTTTGCTTTACCTTTTTTCTCCTGTATAATTTTAGTTTGGCAAGCTTAGTAGGGACTAACTACAACTCTCAGTTTGTTTGTTTTTTAATTTAATTTGTAATTTCTATTGAACCTTCTAGCTTTATATTGTTCAGTTTGCTTTATTAATCGTGTGCTTGGTTTAATTTCTATTATCTACTTGTTTAGCAATTTTATTTAACTCCAGTACTTGATTTTCTTAATTCTCATCTTCTAATTCAGTTATTTTCCTATTCCAATCACAATTTTACTTTATTCACTCACAATTTTCCTAAATTCACTCACACACTCATCATAAATTTCGGGTTTATTTGTTTTTCACTGTTTGGTTAACATATGCAATTCTTCTAATCTAATTTATTTTAATTAAATTCCAATTACATTTATCTCCTTGGATTTCTTATTATTACTTAGTTCCACATGCATCTAATTCTCCTCATCATTGAGTTCTAATAACCTTTTAACTTAATTTTAGGTTTATATATTTTGACAAATTTGAATTTAATTGATATTGTACTCTTTTATTTTAATTAAAATCAAATTTTGATATTGCACTCTATTTTGGAAAGTTTTGCATTTAATTAAAAGCACTCATTTTTTTTAAGAAATTCTAGTTATTTAAATTTTTGTTATTCTACTTTAATTTGATTTAAATTTTCATTATATTTAAAAGCACTCTATTTTTTTTAGAGAGAATGATGTTAAGTAATGAGAAAATTCCTATAATTGTGTCCTTATGAGATTCAACACAAAGTACCTATATTGCATTAATTTAATAACTTGTTAATTTTTTATCAGTGTTTTGTACGATCAGAATGTTGTCATCAGAGTTGGAAAAACTTGCTCAAAATGTCATTGAAATTGATATCAAGTAAAATGAAAGTTCACTCATACAAGAGTCTTCCAATCTGTAGACCCCAAATCTTGTCCGACCTTACAATAGAGCTCAGAAATCCTCCATTTTGAGGATGGACAAGGCTTTGTTAGGCCCCTAGTAGTGTTTGCTAGGTTCCATGTAAAAAAGGGAGAGTTTTCTTAGAGAAAATAAGAAACAAAAAATAAAATTTTTGTCAGGAGACCCGGGATGGCCATCCCACCTTCCATGTTGGCCTAGGATGGTCGTCCCACAATCCCAGACGGTCGTCTCACCTTCCTTGGTGGCCTAGAACGGTCATCCCAAATCCCAGACGGTCGTCCCACCCTTTCTGGTAGCTTGGGACGACCGTCCTAAAATCCCAGACGGTCATCCTGCCCAACAAAATTTGGGACGGTCGTCCCGACCTCCTGGGTGAGCGAGCCTATAAATAAGACTCTGATTCTCACCATTTCACACACTTTTCCACACTCTCTCATACTTTGAGACACTTCTGGACATTTTTTACACTGTTCCAGAGGTCTAAGTAGTCTTTCCGATAGTCCATTTGGGCTAAGTCGGTTAAGGAAGTCTCTTTTTGAGACATCCGACTCTCGAGAGTTTAAAATTTTATTTGTTCGAGAGATGAGCGTTTTTGTAGAACGAGGTAACTACCAAAAAGCGTCCTCAAGTTTCAAGATTTATAAAAAGCTTGCTTCGGAGGTTCTTTTCAATTCTTTTTCTTTTATAGCTTTCCTCTATATGCATTAGAAATTTGGGTCATGTAAATATTTAAATACTGTAAATAAATAAATAAGTAGGGTAAAAACATAATTTTGGTATCTTTATTTTCGAATTAATCCATCATAGGGAACCTAAAAGGGGCATTGTGGGGTGCTAACATCTTCCCCACGTGTAACTAACTCCCTTACCCAACTCTGATTGTAATGGTCAAAGTTGGTTTTCTTAAACCAACGCCTTTTTTTTTTTCCTTTTTCAATGTTTAAGGTTAAAACATTGATGACGACTCCATTGAACGCGATTATTTTTAAAAGTGATGACCAAATTATTTTTACAAAAATGCGAGACACAAACCATGGCATCGCAACCGCTCGCACATATCGTTTCCCCCCCCCTAGCGAAGGGGACGGCGACGACACAACCTCATCAATCCAAGGAGTGAAACAATCATTCTAAGATGGAGGAAAATGCACATGAAGGTAAAAATTTTTGTAAATCTCATGTTGATTCTACTAATGTTTTCATTTCTTTTGCTTTTAAACATAGGAATACAAAACGCTTCAAATGTCATGGGAAAGGGAATATTGCATCTGAATTCCTAAAGAAAAATATTTTGGTAAGTAAAATAATTTTGTAATGAAGAAAATAGAAGTTCTTAAAGTAAAGAAGAGGAAGGTAGTTATGTGTTTGGAGCTTCACATGATGAGGATTTTCACATTATCAAGTGTTTCTTGAGTTCTAAAGCTAAAGAGAAAACTGAAATACAAAGTGAAAATATATTTCACAATCGCTACTTGATTGAAGGTAAACTCTGCTCAATGATATTTGACAAATCTTATGCTAATATGGTTAGTAAGAGACTAGTTGATAAGCTTTGTTTGTCCACTAAATTGCATCCTACACCGTACGAATTGCAATGGTTGTTGATGAGGGTGAACTTGTAGTGAATAGGTAAGTTTTGATTTCTTTCTCAATTGGAAAGTATAGTGATATTTTTTATGTGATGTAATGCCTATGGAAGTTTGTCATTTGCTACTTGGTAGACCTTGACAATTTGATAAAATGACCAACCATGATGGTCATACAAACAAGTATACATTTGTCCATCATGATGGTAAGGTCACTCTTGTTCCTTTGTCTCTAAGTGAGCTTGCTAAAGATAAAACAAAAATAAAAATAATAGTAGAGTGAGAAAACACAAGAGAAAAGAAAAAAGAGTGAAAGAAAGGAAAACATTGAGAGTGGAAAATGTGAGAATTGTTAAACAAGGCAAAGTTTCTTATGCATAAACGTTATTATTAGTACTAATGAATTTGTTGATTTTGTGTAGGAAGTTTCATACAAGAGAAGAGTTCATATACCTTTGGACCTTAGAAAAATTAGAAATATGGTATTTGTGTTAGATACCATTGGTGTCATTAGTGAATCAAACTTTTTGTTTTTTTTTTTATGAATGATTTTGAGTCTCATATGTCTAATTTGTGTAGAGTTGCATTTGGAGTTGTTTGTTATGCATATAATTACTTATGGGTTATTTGTATATTATTTGGAGTTCCTTTGAATTGCTACATGATAGTGATTTATTTGATTAAAAATGATCATATTATCCGTTCTTTGGTTTATTGCAATAAGGATAAAAATTTTGGAAAATTATTCATTTTTTTATTTGGATGTGCAAGATATAAATAATATGAAAAATGTTTATTTTGACTTTGGAGTGATTCCTAAAATATTGATTATCTCTTTTTCAATTAATTACTCATGTTTAACTTTAAACTTTGGTTATAAATCATATGATGGTTTATTTTGACAAAACACATGTAAGATAATAAAAATGTGCATAAGCCTAATTTGAACCCCTAACCTCAATCTAAATTATAAACTCACTTAACCATTTAAACATGTCATGTATGCCTAAATTATTATGATTTTAATTTTTTTATTTGTTTCCAGAGGCATAAGAACTAGTTGTATTTATAATTTTGTAAATGAATGAAGACAAACATAATGTTATTTCAAAATTTCTGGAGTTTAAGAAAATCTCTTTGTTAAGGTTGTTGCTGGAACCAATCTTATCAAGAATTATTTTAATTCTTATGGTGATTAACCCGACGTATCAAACTTTCCTGTGTATGGCATCTTTGCTATCATCTTTTTATCCTCATAAGTTTTATGATCATTTTACCTCAAATTCAGAAATTAGGTCATTTTGTTGTTTTTTGTTCAAATTAAATCTTGTTCATATCTCTCAAAGTACTTGATCTTTCTTTTATGTTTAATATGCCTAAATTATAATTCAGAATATCATTATTCTCTTATTTTGATATCAAGTTTGTAGCATGATATATAGTTATGAGCTAAAATAATATATTTTAAGGTTTAGTATATTTTTTGCCCTAGATAGATCAATTATCACTTCCAGGAAGGAAATTTTCATCACATCTTGCTTGAATCTTTTATCTGAACCATAATTATGGGATGAACTCTCTCTTTCATAGCCTCTTATTTTTCTAATTTTAATATTTTTCTTTAGTTGTAACAACCTGAAGCCCAAGTTCAGAGTTATTCTAATGAATATAGATAATTTATGTATAGACTATCCATAAATGATCAGCGTCTTAATCTTGCTATCATAGAGTGAATAATTATATCAAGATAAAGATTATATATAGTGAGACTCACCACAGTGAACCGCTATGTGAATTTTACCAGAGACTCTGGTCTTAATTCTTCGAGGGTGGGGAGGTTGGCCGATGTGGTCTAGTGGCTACAAAATTGGATTAAAAAAACTCTTGGTCAAACTCTCAAATAATGATTCTATCAACCCATTAGGTAGGTCGTAAACCCATTTGATCGTTGCTATTCTCAATATATTAAGAAAAATTCTACATAAGAGAGCATCATTCTCACTGAATATACTAATTTGTGTCAAGTAAGATCAGACAAGTTTGTCTACATTTATTCCTTCTCAAAACCTCTCCATAGTAGGAGCCTTCCATCCTACGGGTAATGATTCTCCCATAATACTTAGTGAAAGGGCTTTCGAGCTTCAACTTAGGTTATCCTGAATATTGTGAGAACTGAGTTTTCTTACACTTGGGTCGAGGCTCTAACAAAGCAACTTTTTTATGAGACTTTTCCTCAATTTGAGCTTCTTTATGTGATTGGTACCATGATAGAGATTGATACCTTGAGGAGGTATAATATCTTATAGGAGATCTTATCAAAGCACATAATTTTCTTTATATTTTCTCATTTTATCGCCTAAAGCCTTCCATCACTTCCATATGCTTTCTTTCAATCTTTTTTAGTTTTGCATGGATGTTCACCTCATTCTTTTGTTGCATCTCCTCCATGTGAGGTTTCAATTTATTGATGATGACATCGATATCCATATCGTTGTTTATTGAATTAACTATTACTTGTGAATGTGGTCTAAGATATATTTCACTCATCCAACAATAAACACTAAATATTATTTCAAAAGAGTTACACTAAGGAATGGTCTTTGATGTGGTTTGTGAACAAAGTTATAATATCAAATGTTTAATCATCACATTGATTATTTATTAAAAAAAAAAAAACAAACCCTTCAATATTATTTTTATATCAAGAAATACTTGGATTAAAAAAAAATTCAAACATTAAAGTTGTAAGTATATGTAAATTAGACTTTAACCAATTTATTATCCTTTTCACATAAATTAAGTTCAAAATTAAAAAATCTCCCCATAAAATTAGATTCTAAACTAGAAACTTTGTCAATCAATATTTTTTAATTATAAATTACAGGTTTAATATTTTTTTCTTTATTTCAGTCAAATTATAAATTAATTTCACTAATGATTGTTATTAATTTGATGAATATGCGTACACTATAAAAATAACATCAAACAAAATAAAAAAGTAACTTTTTATACCATGATTAAGGTAAGCTATTGATAAATGAATCTAATTTAAAAAAAAAAGATAATGATAATTTACCATTATAATATGTGAAGATATACACTAGTTATTCCAAAATTATCGCGTCATATTGTCATCAAAGTGAATTACCTGATAAAAATAAATTGCGATAATAATTATTGATTATAATTTTTAATTTTATAATTAGAATTTCATCCATCTATTTTATTTTATAATATAAGTTTTTATTGAGTTGGATTAGAGTCTTTAATGAGTTATGAAATATGATTATCAAATTCAACTTTAGGTGGGGAAGGGAGGTTTTGCTTCTCTGTTTTTTGTACCTGATTTTTTTAATCATTTTTGCCTCTAATTATATTGGAGTTAGAAATTAAGTTTTTGGATTTCAAATTTCTCATTCCCATTCTATTTCTCATTTACATTATTTTCTAAAAAATAATTATATTTATAATAAATTAATTTTATGTATTTTATGTATTTTTTTACATAAATAAATATTTATAATTTATAATTATTATTAATTAAATATATATTTTAATTTATTACATTTATATTAAAATATGTATATTTAAAAATTATTTAATTAATTTTTCTATATATAGATATAAAATACTTATAATAATAATAATAATATATAATATTATTATTATTATTATTATTATTATTATTATTATTATTATTATATATTCAAATATTTGAATTATAACATCATTACTATAACATTGTATTTAAACATTTAATTATATATATAGGTTAATTCCTTTTTAAGTTGTCATTTAAAAATATGAAATATATAGTTTATAAGAAAATATTTAATAAGTTAATTCTTATTTAATTAGTTCAAAATAATAAAAGTTTAAATTATCAATTTTTTTTAATCTTTTAAAACATAATTATTTTATTAAGATAAAATTTGATATATGACAAATAAGAATAAAAAGATCCAAACAAATATGACATAATAAAACCTAATAAAAATATATTATAAATAAAATAATATTAATTAATACTAATATTTATGTAAAATATTAAAAAAAAGATAAATAATAAGAAAAATTAACTTTATGTTCATCAAATTGGTTGAAAAGATTGAAGAAAAAAAATGATTGAAGAGATTAATGAAATGTTAAAAAGTAAAAGGTAAGAGAAAGAGAATAATATAATGATCTAATTGATATAAAAAATTAAAAAAGACAAAAGAATTAAAAAGTTGGTAGAAGAAAAGTAAAAACTGTGAAATATAAAAAAAATGATCTTATATGTAATGAAAAAAGAAAAAAAATATTTTAAAATATTAACATTTTAAAATTTAAATTAAAATATAAAGTTGGAGGCAGAGGCGTGAGCCGAGGTGGAGGTGAGAATTGCATTATTCATCTCCACTCCAGTCCTCGACCTTTTAAAGCTAAGAAAAACCGAACTCGTCACATCCCCGATCAACTCGATTTTTCTCCATCAAATTTGGGATAGGAACCGATCAGTCCCCACGGATATTAATTTAATTGTCATCCCTATTCAACTTATTAATATTTTTTCAATTTAACTTAATCCAATCTAAATAACTAAATTTCTTGCATATTAGATAATGATTTTATATGATCAATTCAAGATTTATCTTATCTTACTTAATAATTATTAAATAATAATATTAATAATAAAGATAAAATATGTTTTTATATAATAATAATAACTTATATTTAATATAACTAAAAAATTATATTTATTTTTCACATATTATTAATTTATTTTTTTATTAAAAAATTATTAATTTTATATTATATATATTTATTTATTTTGCATATATTATTAATTACTTTATTCAATTATTAGATTAATTAAATTAATATTTTTAAATATTAAATTTAAACTATTCAACTAATAAAATAATGAGGGTTTAAAAAAATGCTTTAAAAAACTAAAATTATATTTTTAAAAATTAAGGAAAAAATATAAAAACTACATTAGATTGGTGATAGCATTGATTAACTAAAATATCCCGCCCTAACCGCTGAGTCACACGCAATTGCTCACCACTGGTTAGTGTTTCTGGCACATGTTTTCAAATTCCATTTGTGGTCGCAATCACACTGTAAACCATAAAACTAATATAAAAATATCTCAATAATAATAATTATAAAAAAAAATAAAAAATCGAATGATCAGTGTGGTGAATTTGACCCACTCCACAAATAATGGATTTGTTTTAAACACTTTCCCTTCTTTTCACTAAAATTATCTAAACCAGAGAAAAATGAATCTTCTAATAAATAACGTAATCACACGTTCCACGTTTACAAAACTCTTCATGTGAGTTAACCTATCTAACAAGCTTCAATTATCCATGTTTTTCTTTTAAATATTTTTTACGACAAGTTTAAAGGAAGATATCAAAAATTTAATATAACTATGTTCTTTACTCGAAAATGACAACTTATACAATAATTGAACTTGTAACCTTTTTTTTAGTTTTTTATTTATATAAATATTATTGCGTGATTATGATATAATCAGTTTTGGCATAGTGTTATGGTGTTGTGATTTGTTTATATTTATCTTCATGTTTCTCTAAGAAATGTAAATACATTTTAAAATATGGAATTTGTAAGAATATTCTGTAGCAAAGTAGATGATACATGATTAGGAATTAAACTTTCGTAAACATATTTTAAAAATATACTAAATGGGTTAAACTTTATTAGTTGTTGTTATAGATATTCTACACACAAATCCATTAAAATAATTGTATTTATTTAATTATCTTGTTATATATTAAATATCTTTTATTTGGTATAATACATATTAGACTATCAGCTATTATATTTTAGACTATTATTATCTTCTGAGTCATACGCAAGGAGATTCAGTCACATAATAAAGCTTATATTATCACTTATTTTCAAATACATTATTTATTTGTCTAAGAGCTGGCTTGAGTGTCAGAGTGACTTTTGCAAATAAGTTTCTCATATTTCCAAAGGAAATCTTCAAAGGCAAAGGCGAAGTCAAAGCTTAGAACACGATTCATCGATCTCATCAAATCTTCTTGTCAATTTCCACTAATCCAGTAAGAACATTTGGCACTCACCGTAGGACCCAGTAAAAGAATCCTCGTAATCTCTTCCACTTTATGGTTTTAACACATAGGCAGATGATGTCTAACTCCAACAATGACATAGACCCTGCAATCGTCATCCATAGCCTCAAGAAGCTTATGGACGAGTGTTAACAAAGGAATCACGATGAAATAAAGAATCTACAAGAATAGAATGACACTACGGTATCACAAATCCAATAAAAAGCAGTTAGAGAATTGCAATTAATTCGAAGCCAAACTTCAAACTTTATGAAACGAATTAAAGGCTTTAATTCAGCAACATCGAACGAATAGGTCACACATAAACTAAGAAAAAACTATCAGATCCAGTCAAGCGCGAACTCAATAATCGCTAGTACCGACCCACACCAAACTAGAAGTTAACCTGCACACAGATAAGAAAATCCACCTACCAAGTGACAAAATGCCAAGTTGAAGGAGGCGAAGCCAGTCGAGGGAGAATGCCAGACACAAACACACTAACGAAGCAATAGTCCAACTCCCTCATTTGAGAGGATCTACAATGGAAGTCCCACTTTGGCTTCGATCTACACATTTCCCACATAAACAAAGTATCAAAATTCATGAAGAAGACAACGATCACCCATTTGTCCCAAGAAACATGGAGACACCTCTTCCACCTAATTGGGAGCCATTAGACATAGAGAAATATGATGGCTTGATAGATCTAGAAGAGTACTTAACAATGTACAAGACACAGTTAAATTTGTATACTAATAGCAGAGCCATACTTTGTCGAGTATTCTTTCCCACCACGTTAAAAGGGTCATCCTTATGATGGTACAACTCTTTATCTTATAACTCTATTGATTCATATATGCTAGCGAAACGATTCTGATTTAGATTCGCATATAGTAATAGGCATAGAGTCACGTCAGTGACTTTAGAAAGTGTGAGGTAGGGTGAGGGTGAGTCCCTCTGTAGTTTCATGGATCGGTTTGCTCAAGTATCAAACATAATACCAAATCTACACCCTGAGGTGGCCTTACACGCAATACTAGTTGCTTTACAGCCCATACCTTTGATGGACAGTTGTTTCGCTTATCCACAAAGGACCCTTGATGAACTTCAGGCTCGACTAGTCAACTACTTCCGTATGGAGGATAACAATGTTAGATATATGAGAACACACACCAGTCCTCAGATACACTCGACTCAACCCTTCAAAAAACCTAGGATAGTTAAATATAAACATTGTACACCCCTCAATACCAATTGAGAGGCGATTCTCCAAGAGGCTTTCAATTTGAAACTCGTACACGTACCTCCACCACTACTAATCCCAACCCATGCAGATACAACCAAGTATTGCCAATTTCATCAAAACTATGGGCATACTACCGACGAATGTCAAAAGGTTAAAGATATAATTAAGGAACTAATCCAATCTGGTTATCTTCCACACTTCATTCGTAATGACTTAGAGTTGTAAAACTTATTTAAAAAATTATACATTACTTAGGTTAACATGAGTCTAAAAATTGTACATAACTAAAGATCACATGAGTGTAAACGATTACCCTAGTTGGGGTTGCACGAATATAAAATTTACACTATTCGGGGTCACACGAATATAAAATTTACCCTATTCGGGGTCACACGAGTATAAAACTTACCCTACTCAAGGTCACACGAGTATAAAACTATTACTTTTTTTGGGGTCACATGATTATAAAACTATTACCATACTCATGGTCGCATGAGTATAAAACTATCATCCTACTCGGGGTGTGATATGAACCCCATTTATACAAGGGCTGACTTAGGATCTTTAAGGTAGAACCTTGTAGGATATTAGTGAGAAAGTAGTGAAAGTTTTAGGGTTGGACAGTATTTTTGAAACGTCAATATCTCAAGTTATAAAACTTCAATTGAGGTGATTCAAAAAATAAGGTGAAATTTCTCTTTCTAAATTTCAATTAAAGCTCAAGAAACACTCAATTTGGACAAGTAAAACGAAAGTTATGACCACGAAATAAATCTGGACACATTTAAGATTTTTGGGTTTTGGTGAAAAAAGGACAAGAGGTGAATATGAAAGATCGAAGGAAAGAATCACTCTTCCCAAGGGAGACAACAAACAAAGGGTGTGAAAGTCCTTTGATACAGTCAAGTGTTTTTGAATCACTCAAGAATTTAGGAGAATCACTCTCACTATGATAAAAGAGTTACTCTAATATTTCTGAATAACTCAATTTGTTAAAGAACTTCCTTTGTTTCCCTTACTCCTTTGTCATAGGTCCTCCAAGTCCTTCAAGTGGATCATTGCCCTTACTCATGGTCATGTCCCCATTAGGGTGCTACAAGTATAAAATTGTTATCCTACTCGAAGTCACACGAGTATAAAACTTATCTACTCGAGATCGCACAAGTATAAAATTATTACCTTACTCGGGGTCACACGAGTTATATATACCTTACTTAGGTATATGAGTTATAAAAACATGCATCTATTTTACGCAAGGTCACACAAGTAATACATAGCTTACTCAAATATATGAGTTATTAAAACCTGCATTTACCTGACTCAGGGTTACACGAACTATACATCCCTTACTCGAGGTGACATGGGTTATGCATAACTTACTCTGGTATATGAGTTATCAAAACTTGCATTTACCTTACTTGAGGTCAAATGAGTTATATGAGTTATCAAATATCTTTGCATGACAAATAAATAAGATTTATTGAGTAGATCTCACAAATATATATTGATTTAACCGAATAATGGTTGATAGAATAAACACATTCAAATCGAACACTACTCGATGAAATAATTAACTAACCTTAAACTCGTTTGATCTTTATTCCTAAAGAAATTTGGCCTTCAAGCTTGGGGGTTTATGTACCTACCCGGTCCAAATCCATTAAAACTACTTTATTTATTTAATTATCTTGTTACATATTAACTATCTTATATTTGTTATAATATCTTATATTAGTTTTTATTTTTTAGGCTATCAATTATTAGTTATTGAGCTATTAGTTATTATATTTTGAGCTATTATTATCTTTTGATTCCTATATAAGGAGACCCAATTAGGGTGTAAAACTCATTTTATCACTCATTCTCACATTACCCTCTTATCTAAGAGTTGACTTGACACACACACACACACAAATTGCATTAGTGAAGAACAAGAAAGTTTCTTATGTATAAAGAGGATAAGGACAAATTTAAGACTTAAGAGAAAGATAAAGTAACCCCGACCTCAAATTTGAGCTTGTAGTGGGGAGTTTGAAGTTACTATAGAGACCTAGTAATCAAAGTAAATGGATGAACTCCCTATGTAATGATGAGGGATAATTGGGGTTCATGGAGCAAGGAAAAATGTTTAGGGAAGGTACGCCTTTTTGAGATTCTTCATTCGATCATTATCGAGTCTATAACCTACTAGAAGCATATTTACTTAGATTAAGTACTATCAATAATGTAGGCATCAAAGTTATTTAAGTAAAGTAATTGCTCTAGAGTTAATATCAAAAATTTGGGCACAGGAGGATTGATCATCAAGAAAGAAGAATGCAAAAGTTATAGAAGAATAAAAAAAGAAGAAGATGGAGGAAGTAAAATATATTAACCATACTTTAAGAAAAATAGTTAAAAAAGTAGAGGAAGACTTGTTGATTGAACAAAGATTAATCAAGATATGAAGTTGTAACATGAGTGTGAAATCCAGGAATGGAGCATCAAAATGAAAATTCTATAAAAGGAAAAGGTTGATCTATAACAAGTTAAGAATGCAGCTAACATCGATATTTCCAAGACATATGTGATAGGGTACACTGAAATTATAGAACAAGTGAGGGTACTCTTTCCTAGCGTTAACTTGTCAGCTTTAGACCCTTTGAGGTGAGTGATAAATGGTCAAATCGTTAAGGAAGAAGAAAAAGAAGAAGAAAATAATGTTGAATTATATAGTTGAAATAATTTTTAATTTCTTGGATAATGATTACTTTTGAACAATATCTATAATAAATATTTCATTTGAACAATGCATATTGATTGACACTTATGATAACTAATGATAAAAATGTTTTTTATTAACTAAAGATAGGTCTAGATGGATAATTTATAATGAATCCAAGTCGTTGAATTTATGATTGATCCAAAGAGTAAAAGGATTGGTTAGGGAGGTCATTAGTGCATGAGTGAATACCTAAAACCCATAATACTTTTGAACTAAGACCATATGCATTCATTAAATGAAATTTGGTAAAAACTATTTGTGGATTGATTAAGATCACAAATGGATCAATTAAAATCATGAATGGATCATTTAAGATCATGTATGGGTTAATTAAGATCATGTATGGGTTAGTTAAGATCACGAATGAATCACTTTAGATCATGTATGAATTAGTTAAGATCATAAATGGATTAATTAAGATAATGTATGGACAATTAAGATCACATATGAATCAATTTAAGATCACATGTTTATCAATTCAGATCACATGTGATCAATTAAAATCACATGTTTATCAATTCAGATCACATGTGGATCAATTAAAATCACATAATAGACATGAAGAAGTGAGAAAAATAATTATAATGATCATAAAAATGAATAAAGTTACAATGAGTTACATGATTTCTAAATTCAACTAAAATAAAATTTAAGTTTTGTAGCATTCAATGTTTTAGTAATACGACTCATCTAAGGTTGTAAGATGATACGCTCCCTTTCTGATGACATTAACAATTTGATATGGGTCGATTTATTGTTTTGATGACATCAACGATTTGATTAGGCTCAACATATTCTAAAACCAAGTTCGAAATACAAAAATAAGAGGTGCATCATTAGTGGTATATTTCAAACCTATTTTACATTTCACCGCTTCGGTTTGTAACTGAGCTCGTTCTTATATTTTTTATGGTGTCTAAATCAAAAGTTGCTTTGGAAAACTAAAGACTTGACTTGAAGGTTTTATAATTTCAATTGGAATCATGTTATCAAATCTATAAAGTAAATAAAATAGAGTCTTAGTTGTGAATTGTGGAGTAATGTGGTAGGACTATTGGGTCTTTCTAAGGGGGCTAACAATAGGGAAATCCTCACAAATGGGACCCGAGCCAACTATACAAGAAAATATGACACCACCTTCAACCCAAAACCGTAAGACATTAGGTTATGAGTCTTTCTTACTTATAAGTTACTCAACTTTCCCATTTATACTCAATGTGAAACTTCAAACTCATACTTGAATTCTTAACATCTACCCCTCAAGTGTGATATTCTTTCACATTAGTATACCTCCCCCTCGAACGGAAACATTTCTTAGCCATGAGTATCTAATAATGACCTTATTTGTACTATCGTTCAACTTAACGAGACTTGTTTGCCTAAAACCCTTATCATGAAGACTTTCAACATAAGGACCTTTCACCTACTATAATCATACTCAACTAAGTCGATCACCGGATAAACCATCGGCTTTGATACCACTGTTGAATATTTCGAGGGGGATTCACAAGAGAGAAACAACATCAATGAGACATGAGTCTAACCCATATAATGGATTGATACCACTCTCAACTCAAAATTTTAAGGCATTAGGTTATGAGTCTTTCTCACTTATAAGTTACTCAACTTTTCCATTTCTATCCAATGTGGGACTTCAAACTTACACTTGAATTCTCAACAAGGACCATATAAAATATGTGGTAATTCCTCTATTCATAAAGTTTTGGAGTTACTAAGTTTGTGCTTTACACCTCTTAAGATTACTTTGTTGGCTTCTTCTGCTTGTTCATTTGATTGAGAATGTTCAATTGATGTGCATATTTGTTAAATGTCTAACTTCAAGCATAACTCTTTAAGTTGATGACTAGCAAATTTTATGTCATTAATAGAGATAAGTACTTTTGAGATTTCAAAATGACACACAATTGATTTACTCATTCTACTAAAATAATTGTTATAGCTTCAACTTCAACCAATTTTGTGAAATATTCTATAACCACGTTAAGGAACTTAAGTTGTCGAGTCGCTATAAAAAAAGGGTTAAGGATGTTGATTCCCCATATGTAAAAAGGTCATGATGATGTAATCAAATTCAACTGTTTTGGTGGAGTTAAGTGTAAATTTGCATTTTTTTTGGCATTTATTACACTGTTTCACGTAACGAGTACAATTCACTAATACAAAGGCCAAACATAGTTAGCACAAAGAATGTTACTAGCAAAAGCATTATTACCACTACAAGAAAATCATTAATTACCGACGGATATGTAGTCATCGGAAAATGAATAATTACCGAAGGATTTAAAGTAGTTGTGGAATTTGGTCTTACCGATCGGATATATTCGTCGATAAACTAACAATTAGTTATCGACGAATATATTTGTCTGGTAAATTCGTCGATAAATTAACAATTATTTACTTGATGGATATATCCGATCGATAAATTAATAATTAGTTTCAGATAGATATATTCGTCGGTAAAATTATATAATAATTACTTAATTTTAAATATATTCTAATAGTTATTCACCTAATTAAAAAATTAAATATTTTTTTATTTAATAATTTAATTTAATCGTAATTAAATTATTTTATAATAATTTTGTTAAATTAAATAATTTAAAAAAAAATATTTAATTATATTTTAATATTGAAAAATATATTTTAATATAAGAATTTTAATTAAATAATAGAAGAGAAAAAAGATAAAAATAATAAAATAAAAATAAAGAAAAATAAATAAAGAAAAAATTTATTTTATATCATTATCACACTTTAGGGGAAGAGGGAGTGTGAGAATAAAAAGACTTGCTCACAAATTTGGCATCAAATTTTGAAAACTCACTCGACACACATTTTTATCCTCGAGTGCCACATCCAACATATAAATATATAAATTTATTAATATATAAATATATTTGTATTTATATATTTTATATTTATATATTTATATTGATATATATTTATTTGTATATAAATATAATATATTTGTAAATTATTATTTGAAATTCTAGTAGCTTAGTCGTAAGGTACGAGGTTCGAATCCTGTCGATGACAATTCTCTTAATCTGATGGTAATTCAAACTATTAAAAATATAAAGGAGGGGAAATGAATAATAAAAATATAATTCGACGGATTTAGGATCATCGATAATCCGTCGGTAATATGTATTATCCGATGAATTTTCTTATTTACTAACGGATTTTGTCCGTTAGAAATTTCGATTTTTCTTGTAGTGTACCAATATGATTACCACACATTTCTTTTTGTACTTCATTAATTACCCAAGGTGACCCCTCTTTGGCTAAGCATTACAACAATGGTGCATAAAAACCTTGTTGGTATAACCTCCCATTTAACATAATGAATTAGGTTGCCTTTCTATTGAAATGAGTTATGCATATGATTGTCCAAAGTTTTAATTATGTGAGATATAGTTTTAATTATGTGAGATATAAAACATAGAGGACTCCATTATTATTTATCTTTCAAACAAATCTTTAACCTCCGTAGGTATGCTTGGAATTTCCAACATTTCTTGAATTATAGATTGATAATATTTTGGTTTCTTTGTACTAGTAAATTTAAACAATAGATAAACTCAATAATTATTATTTCTTGGAACGTGAGTGAGCTTAGATCCATCTAACATCATAGATATTGATTTTACATTGGGAAAATATTGTGCAGTGTGTGGATCACTAGCCTGGAAGTTACCTAAAACTTGACCAGTAATCAATTGTAAGTCACTTCTAAGGGTAAGGACCTTGACTCCCATTTCTTAACCTACTTTCATTCCTACCAAAAATACTTTATCCTCAACTTGATTGTTACTAGCTTTGAATAAGAAACATAGAAATTGTCTTATCATTACACCATTAAATCCTTCTCAAATAACACTTGCTCCATTTCCATTTAGTTTTGAAACTCCATCAACATATAATATCCAGGTGACATTTTTGGGCAACTTGAATAAAGGAGGAGGTGTTAATTTTGCTATGAAGTTAGTCCAGACCTGTACTAATTGTTTCTTAAGATTTATATATAATCTCATATTACAAAGTTCTACTACCCAATTCACCATTCTTCCTATAAATTTAGACTTTTGTAATAAAGGTTAGATGAGGAGATCAATTTTGACAATAATTTCAAAGTTTTGGAAAATGCTTAAACAACAAGTAATCATAACAACTAAGTGATACAAGCTTAATCTTTTGATAATGAATTTTTGCACCTTGTAGTACCATACTCACAAAGTATATTAGTATTTTAGTGTCTCCTATTTCTTGCACATGACTCAGGCTATAATCGTGATATAGAGAAGTAAATGACTAGAAGACATCAACTTAATTTTTAACCATGAGAGAGATTGAGGACGAGAACGGTTAAAAAAATCAGGGTGAGAAGACAAAATTTGTCCTTGACCCATCCTATTGCCATGCCTAATTTATAAATAACTAAATTGTCATATATTTCCATAATATGTAAATTTAGTATAATTTTATTATTTTATTCCTCTTTTTCATTATTGTTATATTTTTGTATGACATGAATTTTACCGGATAGATTTCAAGTGCAAACAAAATTTATATAAAACATAATTTTTGAGGTTAAATCTTATCAATTATAACATCAATCATGAAAGGAATAATAGGAGAATACGGATCTTATATTTAACCCATCAACATCAATATCAAGAAGAAAAAAATGAAAAAAAAATCAAAATCTTTAAAAATAAAATAAAATAAAAAATGAAAAAAATACAATTATAAAAAAAATAGAAAGAGAAATCTCTAAATAAAATAAGGTAAAAAATTGAATTATAAATTTTAAGTTATTTCTAATATATTTTTCAATCCTAATTCAACTTTAAAGGGTTACAATTTTTAAGGAAAAGAAGAAAAAAAATCATAAAAAATAAAAACTCTCTCTAACTTCATTTATCGTGTTGCAAGTCATTGAATTAAACACTTAGATAAAAAAATTTTTTATAAAAATGAAATTAATAAAAAAATTGTATTAAATATTTTAATAAATTAGACATTTTATCACAATGAAAAATATTTTTTTATCTTATATAATATTTAATTATTTATTATATTAAAAAAAGAATTAATTAAAATATAATTATGAATATATTGTTAATCTCATATAAAATCATTTTATTAATTTTAATTTATTATATGTTATTTATTATTTAAACAAAAGAAAAAGATCTATTACCCAACACGTCAGTAAATAAATTGGAAAGAATTTTGTTTTATAATTTTTGTCAAAGGAGAGGTTTTTGGGGGAAAGTTTTCAACTTTCATAAAATAAATATAGTAGACGGTGGGAAAGGAAAAGAAAATGAACGTGAAAGAGAAGTGAAAGCAAGGCGTAAGTTTGAAAGAGGATACTTTAACCTAAGTTTGCATAAGAGGAAGAAGAAAAAAAAAAGAAGAAGAAGAAAAAAAGCAGATCTGAGTAGTCCACTCACCAACTCCCTCACGCAACCCTTATTTATACCCACACTCTCTCGTTTCCCTTCGTCACTCACTCTCTCTCGACCCCATTCAACTCTCTTCTTCATCTCGCCTCGCGTGTGACTCATAACCATGTCTTTGTTGGTGGAGAAAACCACGAGCGGCCGTGAGTACAAGGTCAAGGACCTGTCTCAGGCGGACTTCGGACGCTTGGAGATCGAGCTGGCCGAGGTGGAGATGCCGGGCCTCATGGCGTGCCGGGCTGAGTTTGGCCCATCGCAGCCCTTCAAGGGGGCTCGCATCACCGGCTCCCTCCACATGACCATCCAGACCGCCGTCCTCATTGAAACTCTCACAGCCCTCGGCGCCGAGGTCCGCTGGTGCTCATGCAACATCTTCTCCACGCAGGACCATGCCGCCGCGGCCATCGCCCGCGACAGCGCTGCCGTCTTCGCCTGGAAGGGTGAGACCCTCCAGGAGTACTGGTGGTGCACCGAGCGCGCCCTCGACTGGGGCCCCGGCGGCGGCCCCGACCTCATTGTTGACGACGGCGGCGACGCCACCCTCCTCATCCACGAGGGGGTAAAGGCCGAGGAGCTCTTCGAGAAAACCGGTCAGCTCCCTGACCCCGCTTCCACCGACAACGCTGAGTTCCAGATCGTGCTTACCATCATCAGAGATGGGTTGAAAAGCGACCCCTCTAGGTACCGCAAGATGAAGGGGCGTCTTGTTGGAGTTTCTGAGGAGACCACCACTGGTGTGAAGAGGCTCTATCAGATGCAGGCCAATGGGACTCTTTTGTTCCCTGCTATTAATGTCAATGACTCTGTCACCAAGAGCAAGGTATTTTTCGTTTCTTCCAGCACTTTTTTCCTCAGATCTGTTGATTTTTGCATGTTTAAATGCTGGGGTCGATTCAGATCTGTCTTTTTTAATGGGTTTTGTGGCATTGGTGAAAGGTGGTCTTGAATCTGTCAACTGTTTGACTGATGTTCTGAAGAAAGTTTTGATTTGTATTGGTTATGTTTTGATTCACATTCAAACATCTAGATTCACGCCGAAATATTAGCTAATCTGAATTTAGGTTAATGTTCACATGTTTGATTACATCAAGGAATTTATTTGAAACAACTTTAGGTAATTTGTGCACTGCATTTTACTATTGACTGGCTTTTAGATCCAAAATATAAATTATGTCATTTCAAATTCGAATCAATTTTTGAAATGTTCACCCAAGCAAACACTGTACTTTTTATTAGTTGTTTATTGATACTCTTTTTGAAAGAAAGAGGTGAGTCATTGGGTTTCTAGTTGACTGTAATTGGATTATGCTTTTATTGTGTTTTGTTTGTTTAACCTTTTGATCTGTGGTTTGTGACAGTTTGACAACTTGTATGGGTGCCGTCACTCTCTCCCTGATGGTCTGATGAGGGCCACTGATGTTATGATTGCTGGGAAGGTGGCTGTTGTGGCTGGATATGGTGATGTTGGCAAGGGTTGTGCTGCTGCATTGAAGCAGGCTGGGGCTCGTGTCATCGTAACTGAGATTGATCCCATCTGTGCCCTCCAGGCTCTCATGGAAGGCCTTCAGGTTCTGACATTGGAGGATGTTGTATCTGAGGCTGATATCTTTGTCACCACCACCGGTAACAAGGACATCATCATGGTTGATCACATGAGGAAAATGAAGAACAATGCCATTGTTTGCAATATTGGTCACTTTGACAATGAGATTGACATGCTGGGGCTGGAGAACTACCCTGGTGTGAAGCGCATCACCATCAAGCCCCAGACTGACAGGTGGGTCTTCCCTGAGACTAACACCGGCATCATTGTCTTGGCCGAGGGTCGTTTGATGAACTTGGGATGTGCTACAGGACACCCCAGTTTTGTGATGTCGTGCTCCTTCACTAACCAGGTCATTGCTCAGCTTGAGCTGTGGAAGGAGAAGAACACTGGCAAGTATGAGAAGAAGGTTTATGTTTTGCCCAAGCACCTTGATGAGAAGGTGGCCGCACTTCACCTTGGCAAACTTGGAGCTAAGCTCACCAAGCTTAGCCAGGCCCAGGCTGATTACATCAGTGTGCCTGTTGAGGGTCCATACAAGCCTGCTCACTACAGGTACTAAGGTTGTTGTGGTGATCAATGGAGAGCGAGGGAAAGACAGAACTGGTTTATGAAGCGGCTTGATTGTTTTATTTTCTTTTTTGGATTTTTTGTGGTAGATCACATCTATGGTGGAAGAAGAATTGTAGTTTTCTGAATTTTGTAGAACTTTTGTTCGAGTGGGTGGGACGGGTAAGGAGCTGTGCAGCCTGTTGGTTTCATTGATATGAAACCAATGTGGTTTGAATAAGGCTTTGTTTTGTTTGGGGCTGTGTGCGTTTTGCTATAACTTTAAGTTGTGTTTCTCTCCACCTTTTAATATATCAAAAGAAAATAAGAAAAATTAAAAAAAAAATCCTGCATGCCGAAAAATCACTTTGATTTTATTTGGTACTTCTTTCTCTCATATATTATTTAAAAAAAAGGTTAATCACAACAACGGGTAAAAAACATCAATGATTACGAATTCATGTTCTTTTTAATCTCGCAGACTTTTTCTGTTCCTGTTAATCCTATTTGAGAAGAATCTAGTTTCAGGGAAATCAATTACTTTGATAATTGATCTGCATAAATTGACGTGTTTTGGGGTTAATTTTACCAATGGTAGTGTGATACTGTCGTATATACATGGTGATATTTAAACCATCCTTTTCGCCATTATCACTTATCTGTACATCTCGTGTATGTTAACTTGATAATTGAACTTATTGGCATATTGGTTTTTTGAAAGAATGAAGTTTATTGTCTTAAGTGTTTCTATCATTCATCATATATATAGTTCTGTTGTCTAAATATAATTAAATAATTAAATATTAAAAAATATGTAGTTATTAAGAGATATCTAGATTATATTTTTAAGAAGCATTATTAAATTATAGTAGACTTAGAAAAGGTGTATTTTAAGAGTTTTGGTTCTAAAACTTTAGATCTAATAAACAAACAATAAAAAAATGAAATAGAATTAGGAAAACAAATATGAAAATTAGTGGTTAATTATTTACTAATCATTTTATTTTATCATTAATTTTTAGACTAAATATAATTACAGTATAGACTTATGAAAAAAATTAATAATTCTTAATCTAATTAGCTAGTTCTAAATAATTCATCCTATTAAATTGATTTAAAAGAACTAATTCATCCTATTAAATAATTTAGAAACATAAGTCAACTTTTAACAAAAACAATAAGATAAATCTATATAATTAATTTATGATGTAATTAATAAAATTCAATGGAATAATTTTAATTACATTGATTTTAACTTTTAACAAAAATAATAAGATAAATTTATATAATTAATTTATGATGTAACTAATAAAATTCAACAGAATAATTTCAATTACATTGATTTTGATAGATTAATTTTTTTAAGAATGAAACCTTAATTAATGAAATAAAAAATTAAATTAGAAAACTAACCAAATTAATTAGAAAACTAACCAAATCTAAATAAAACAGTAAGAGAATGTAAATTTCAATAATATAGTAAACAAAAGAAGATAAAATTAATCTAAAATATGGTGAATTGATAAACTTTAACATATAATTCATACAATATTTAAAATGAAGAATTTGAAAGTAAAAGAAATTGAAAAGTCTAAAGCATTAAGTAAGAGAGAAAACTAGAGAAAAATAAGAAAAAACTGAATTAAATTTAAAAAATTGTAAAAAATGAAAGCATAACTTATCTTTGTTGGTTTCTCAAAATTAGTTGGATCAAATTTCATATTTTCATGGAATTAGTCTTGTTGAGCACATTGACAAAACCAGAAATGTGCCTTTTGCGGTAGATTTGTTGGATAGGTTCTTTAGTCAAAATTCTTAATCTTCTTTACTAAAGATTTAAGGTTTCATTCTATTTTACAAAAATTATGTTATAATATATAATTAAATAATATAATTATATACAAAATATATTAATAAAAATATTGGTAAAACATATTAATCAATCATCAATCCTTATCATATATTAACTAAACCAGTCTTTATGAATTATTTTGATCGTTAGCTTTGTTATTGTATTAAATATAAATTTTTAACAATAATAATTCACTAATTAAAAATTATTCAAATGTAAGAAAATATATTTAATTGTTCTTGAAAAATTTTACTTACCTATATTGACAATTTATTTTTCTTTTTGCATTCTTAAAATGACTACTAAAGTTTTTATGATGTATCAAATGTAAAACACATGCAATAAATTTTTTGACATCCAACCATTGAATTGTCTTGAGTAGGAATTTTTAATTGACTCATGCTTGTTTGAGATTAAGTAAAAATTATATGGAAGGAAAACACACTTTTTAAGACAATGTAAGATGAAATATCATGTATCTCTTATTTCACCTTCGACGATGACAAAAATCATTAGAAATATTTTGTGGTTATATTGTGCCACAATCATAAAGAGTGTCTCTTTATATTTTTCATATAGAAATATTCTATCAAGTTGAACAACAAACTTGTAATATCTTACTTAACCTATCAATACAAGGTTTTAAGTCCAAAATATTGATAAAATTAGACATAATCATGAACCAACTCACCTTGTTTGTTGTATAGTGGCCTTGTATGTCCTCAACAAAAAAATTCATTAAGATATGTTTTTATGACATTTAACAACATGGATAATCATGGTAAGATTGTTTACAATTGCTATGTAAATTTTGAATGATATTTTGCTTTATCATCCATGCTTTTGGATAAGAGACAACATATCCCTTTGCACTTTTTACGTGTACTATCAATATTGGAATCAAAATTGATGGGTTACTCTCTACCAATTGTTGATAATCAAGTTTGACATGATCTTGTGTCATTGTAGGGGAAAAACTAGAATGTTCATTTTATATACTTATAATATTTTATTTTTGGCTTTTTTTTTTAATTAAAGCGATTTTGCATCTCAAATCACATTGTATATGAACACATCTTGCTACAATTAACGTTAGAGACGATTTCTCTATCTTGTAATATAATCACTTTCTAACATGGTACATATTTAAAACATGTTTATCATCTTTTGTCTTAAAAATCATGTCCTCAAGTAGGGTGTTAAGGGACTTATTGGATGATAACATGGTCAAATGCATGATTGCATTTAAGATTACATGAATTTGTTTGAAAATCAATTATGTGCATATGTGTGCAAAAAAATTAGATGTGGTTCAAGATGTTCCTCCTTTTTTAGCTTGTTGGTTGCCTTTCATGTCACCATTTTGTTCATCATCATATTGAAGTCTTGCATCACATTCATCCTCACTAAATAACCAACCTCTTCTTGTGGGACTCCAATATCAAAGGGACTACCAAAAGATGCACATGACACATCCTTAATGAGGTCTAATTTATTTAAGGAACCATAGTAGTTTTGTAAAGAGGTAAAAAGGGGTTGTGACAAGTCTAGTGTACATTGGTAATATGTTTGGTTATCTAACTAAGAGATAACATTGAGAGTTGGAACACTATTATTATCTTGGATGATCTTCGCAAAGGCTTAACTTGAATTAAAATATTTCTGATTACAAATGAGTTGAATCTTGCATTTCATGTATTCATGATTAGTAAGTTTCACAACTAGGTAATGTAACATTTCTTTGCCTACCACTTATGGATATCAAAAATAAAGGTCACCAATTGAATATTGTTGGTTTAAATTAATCCTTCTATGTATTTTGTTTTTTTAATGCATCAAGTGTGATATGTCAATTAATTGAACAAAACATTGGGTTAAAGGATATAAATGTGCATCATTTGCAGATTTTGGTGATCTTTCTGTTAAAAAGATCAAACTATGAAAAGAAGAGGAACACATAGTGTAAAATGAAGAAAAGGAATTAGCAAACAAGTATTATATTTGTGGTATTATAAACAATAATGCCATAATTTAAATTGGAGAATTGTAAATAAGAATACCCTTAATTGATATCTGATGCACTAAAATAAAATAATTGATTTTTTATACATTGACATAAAGCAATTGATTATTGATGCCCTGATGTGAAGTCAATGAAACATTGATATAGATCAAATGATTATTAATGTATTGACATAAAGTAAATTAATTCATTACACCTTAATGTTAAGTGAATGACACATTAAATAAAGCAATTGATTCCTGATGTAATGACATAAATGCAATTAGGTAAAATAATTTAATCTCCTTATACTGATGAAAAGTCAATGACACTCTATCATAAAGTAAATTGATTCTTGATGCCTTAAGGTAGAGTGACTACTGACATAAAATATTTGATTCTTAACATATTAATATTACGTAATTGATTCTTGAAGTATTGAAGTAAAGTTAATGTCATTCTGACGTAAAGTCATTGATACCTTGATATACTTTGATTCTAAACACCCTGATGTAAAGTAAACGACACACTAATGTAATTTTTTTTTCTTAATATATTGGCTTAAAGTAATTAATTGATTTTTGATATATTGATGAAAAATAATTGATTATTTACATATTGATACAAAGTGAATGAAACAACACTAGTGCAAAAAGGGGCTTTTACGTCAGGTATTTAGGGCTTTTTACGTCGTATTTAAGACTGACGTTAAAACGGGAGACGTAAATTTACGTTGGACCCTTTAGCCCGACATAAATTTACGTCAGTTATCAAGACCCGACGTAATTTTGCGTTGCATATACCATTAAACAGACGTAAAAACTTTCAGAAATTAAAAAAAAAAAACAGCAAATTTACGTCGCATATACCAATACGCGACGTAAATTTGCTGTTTTTTTTTTAAATTGGGTTGATTGTGTTTTACAACTAAAACCTGCAAATATATATTACAACCAGACAGTCCAGAGGTTCAATTTTCTTTAGCTAGTAAATTAAAAATATAATATTATATAATTCAAACTACATAATAAAACAATATAATACAAACATACAAACTAAAAAATCTATTACAAACTAAAAGTTAATACAAACTAAGCTACCTAAACTACATAATACACACAATATAATATGAACAAGAACTTATTAAATTATGTACTAGAATTGTTGAACAAAAAATTTTGTCCATTGTTCTCTAATTTGTGTAATATCATATTCTGGTAATGGAGATGGATCTTGAAATACCTGAAACATTAATTTGACTCTTGTAAACTTGCAACATGAATAAAGTTAAATAAACTTAACTAATGTTAAAAGCAATTACCTTCAGTCCAAGAATCAATTATACCCGCACAAACTATGGCTCTCATCCAATACATCACATAGTAACCACATTCAAACGAGTCTGTTTGCTTATTACACTTGAAATGATGAAAAAAAATAATGTTATTTTCAAAATTTAAATACAAACAATAATTATTGTATTCACTTATATAAATAAGTTTCTAACCTTAGGATAAATGAACTGCAAAGTCTTTGTTCTAGGTTTTCCACTTAGAACATTAGTTCCAGAACACGATTCTAAGTGAAAAAAGTTATATATTATTCAATATGTATTTACAATTTAAAAACATAATTAATGAATAAAAGATAAAGTTACCCTTGTAATAAGCTTTTCATTTCTTGACTCGGTTTCCGATGTAATGAACAAAATCACACCACGAGTGTAATCCAGGGATATGATTACAATTAACTGTCAATGGGACCTACATTGTATGACATAAAAATTATTTACAAAAATATAAATTAAAATACAAATTAAAATACTAACCCTTCAATGTATGGAGCCAAATATATATGTCTTTTTGAGTCACTCATCCATGTTTGCATATATTGTTGGATTCCAACCTTTGTATTTCCAGATTTTTGGATGGATTGAGGTTCAATAAATCCGTATACTTCGGATTTTTCTTGTTCCACACTCAATTTGTCAATGTACCTAAAACAATTAATTATAAGTTGAATATAATTATTATAATCTTAGAAACATAAATGAGAATGACTTACATTGCCCACAATTGTATGATGGAAATGTTTAACATGCAATTTCCCCGAGTAATTTCTAAAGCATCGGGCAAGGAAATGTATAATGGAACACTGGAATTGTCAATTCCAAACACTCTAACATTCCATATTATCTAACATGGTATCTTCCTCAACCGTGGTAATATGGTCAACAACATAGAGATGGGATCATCATCACATTCTGTCAAATCCTCATTAATAATAGGTTGTTTTTTATGCTTAGCACGACGCAAGTCCTCCTAAACAAATGATAACAATTAATTAAACATTTATATAATTATAATACTAGAAAAGAGAAAATAGACAATATATATATATATATATATATATATATATTACCTTGGTCTGTGCTGATAGTGGCATAACCAAACGTCTTGTCCAAGCCAAGAATGTCCCGCTTGCCTATCCCACTAATTGAATCTCTTCATTAGGAAAAGACACTGGAGCATTAGCATCATGAACTTCATCAAATACTACTCGTGTCCAGTCTGCCTGTAGAGGGACACCATGGATGGTTAAACCACCCTCAAAAACTCGACCAATAGCCACTAGACGCGGGGGGTCATCTTCAACATATAACTCACACTGGTGTGATGCATCAGTCTGAGTATATTCTCCTGAAGGATCAGTAGTAGTAACAGCACAACTCCCTTTAGTGCTGACTCGAACAACATCATGTTCAATTGTTTGAGGTGTTCCTTGAGTCTGTTGCTGAGAGCGGGCGAGAGATTCAATTTTTTCATCAAACTCTTGCTGCAAGGACTGCCTTATTTGATTTAACTTTTCTTCAAACTGAATCTCCATTTTATGCAAGGCCTCCTGGCTCCAAGAGTCAGTAGTGGTCCTTCGTGATGTTGGACCAAAGTAATCACGAAGGCCCCAGGATCCACCAGCACCACGCACACGTCCTGAGTAATCTGGTTTTCCTATGGTTGTCGCCAATATATCTTGTCGACCATGAGGAATAAATGATCATTGGGTGCTCTGCTCAACTAAATCATCCTACAACACATTAACAATAATTAAGTCATACACTAACTTTCACATTGGAATCAATTCAAATTGACATTATAACTTACGATTTTCTGAGCAATGATTCGTGCAGACTTAGAAGTCATTTGTCCATCAGATTTTGTCCGGACTGCCTTCCACATCTCATAGCGAGGGGGTGGAGATGCAAGGTCAGTAGACTCAACTCCTACTGACTCTTCTCTGGCTTTCATGAGACGTTGCTCCAATAATGCATACCCTCCTCATGACAATACATGGGGTGCATCATTCAACCTCTGACGTTGTTGGGCAGCATGTCTTTTATCCTGCCAAGAGGGGTCCATTCGGCTGACACAAAACTGTAATCAATCCTCCTCACTAATTTGATACTTTAGACAAGGAGATTCATCTTGAAACTTTCCAAATACATACTCCTGTGTCAAGAAAGTCTTAAAGTCCCTCCATCTAATGGCAATGGAGGATAAAATCTTCTTCCTCATCACCTCAGTGTTAGGAACATCAAAATTTTGCTATGAAATGACCAATAAATGTTAAATTCAATTAATAATGATATATAAAGTATTCAACAAATATAGAAATACCTGAACATCCTGCCACATGAGGTTCTTCTCGGTTTCCTCTACATCATCCCAAGATGGAGTAGTAATCGGAACATGGTGTCGAGCTAGTAGTCCCAAATAGCTCTTAAACTTAGCAGCATTTGGGTCAGATGCCTTACCAGAACGTGGATCAACTTCAACTTGAGTTTTCTCTCTAGCTACCCTCCTTGCTGTCAACCCCTTTAACCGAGTGACAGATCTACCTTTACCTCCACTTCCGCTCCTACCACTGCCACTACCACTACCAGTACCAGTACCAGATGTGGAATCCGACATATCCTGAAAAACAAAACAATATGAAGTCAACATACTTTATAAATTTGAATAAAAAGAACTAAAAAATGTGAAGATAAACACCTATTATGTTGGTATGTTTTCCCATATCCCTTCATCATGATCACTTCGAATTGCATGTATGTCATCAACTTCATTGTCAACTATGTCATCAAATGGTCTACTTGAAAATGAAGGTGTTTCATGTATATCTAGAGACTCATCTTCATGAATTCCGTGCATGCTTATTCCTTCAAGGACAATTGACCATCTCTCATTACATGGATCCTTGACATAAAATATTTGTCTCGCTTGATATGCCAAAATAAAAGGTTCATCCTTATACCCAACTTTACTCAAATCAACCAAAGTAAATCCTAGGTCATCTGTTCGCACACCCGTATTCCCTTCAACCCATTTACACTTGAAGACAGGCACCCTAAAAGTAACATAATCAATTTCCCATATCTCTTGTATGACCCCAAAATAACTCATAGAAGTCTGTGATAGGATTTTTGTCTTTAGAACTAGAAAAATGCATAGATTCGAGCTTGAATTGTGACCCCACTATTTTGTACTCTACCTTTATCATCTTCTATTTTTGAGTAGAAACAATAATTATTAATGTCATACCCACCAAATGTAATGACATCACTATTAGGCCCACGAGCAAGTCTCAAAAGTGTTTCTGAAACATTAATCTCAACATATACCCTTTTTTTAAACCAAGAAAGGAAACTTTTGTTATGTTCATTCAATACTCATTTTTCATTCATTCGTGGATGTGTTGCCTTTATTTCAGTTATGTGTTGTGATATGTAAGGGATTACTTCATCAGTGTTGTTCAATATGTATAAATGTGCTTGGTCAACTTCTTTTCGACTAACATTTTTAATCTTTAAATTTCGAGTACCCTTACCTTCACATCTTCCATCATGTCTCATCTTAGGAATACCTATTGGTTCTGATTTTGACATGTATCCTAAACAAAACTCAATGGCTTCTTCTGCAATGTACCTTTCCACAATAGAAGCTTCTGGCCTGTACTGATTCTTCACATATCCTTTTAAGATCTTCATGTATCTCTCAACAGGATACATCCATCTAAGAAAAATTGGACCACATAACCAAATTTCCCTTACCAAATGGACTATCAAATGCACCATGATATCAAAAAATGAAGGGGGGAAATACATTTCTAACTGGCACACTATTACAATTGCTTCATTTTCTAATTCATCTAACTTTTTTGGATCAATTACCTTTTTACAAATGGCATTGTAAAACAAACATAACCGAGTAATAGAAATTCTAACAGAAGTTGGTAAGATGTTTCGAATAGCCACTGGTAAAAGTTGTTGCATCAACACATGACAATCATGAGACTTTAAACCAACTAATTTCAACTCTTGCATAGACACAAGACTCTTAACATTTGAGGAGTATCCTTGTGGCACTTTGACCTCATGTAAACACTCACAAAAGCTTCTCTTTTCTTTCTTTGATAGAGTATGACAAGTTGGAGGTAAGTAAGTGCGTTTTCCAACTGATTGTGGATGTAATTCAGAACGTATACCCATGTCTGCCAAATCTTATCTTGCTTTTATTCCATCTTTTGTCTTTCCTTTTATGTTAAGCAATGTCCCAATTATACTATCACAAACATTTTTTTCAACATGCATCACATCTATACGAGTGTCTAACTTCCAACTTACACCAATAAGGAAGATTGAAGAATATAGACTGTTTCTTCCAAATGTTTTTCTCATTGGATTTCTTTTGGGTCTTTCCAAACACAATATTAATATTTTTCACTTGCTCATATACTTGTTCACCATTGCGTGGTACTGATGCAACCGCATTCTCCTGACATCCATTAAATGCTTTTTTCATTTTACGATATGGATGATTAGCAACTAGAAACTTTCTATGCCTATTGTACGCAGTTTTTTGTCCATGTTTCAATTGGATATAACTTGTGTCTTCTTGACATAAAGGACACGCTAAATGACCTTTCACACTATAACCGCTCAAATTACCATATGCTGGAAAATCATTTATAGTACAAAATAACATTGCACGCAACCTGAAATTCACTTCGTGATATGAATCAAATACATCCACTCCTATTTCCCACAACATCTTCAAATCATCAATTAAAGGACTAAGATATACATCTATGTCATTTCCTGGTTGGACTAAGATATACATCTATGTCATTTCCTGGTTGTTGAGGTCCTGAAATCATCATAGATAACATCATATATTTTCTCTTCATGCATAACCAAGGAGGCAAATTGTAAATGATCAACAAAACTGGCCATGAACTATGTTTACTACTTAAATTTCCATAAGGATTCATCCCATCTGTAGCTAATCCAATTCTCAAGTTTCTTGACTCTGCACCAAATTCTGGAAAGGTTTCATCAATCCTTTTCCATTGTGGAGAATCAGCTGGATGTCGAAGAAGATTGTCACATTTTCTACCATTTGCATGCCATGTCAAGTTTCTTGCATGTTCTTTTATGGCAAATAATCTTTTAAACCTAGGTATAATTGGCAAATACCATAACACCTTAGCAGGGGGACCATCTAGTTCTTCCTCACCACTACTTTCCTCAACTTTGTTTTTGAACCTCGACAAACCACATGTCAGACACATCTTTAATTTAGCAAAATCGTTTCTGTACAATATACATTCATTAGGACATGCATATTTCTTCTTGTACTCTAAACCCATTGGACATAATATTTTCTTTGCCTCATAGTTACGAATAGGTAATGTATTATCTTCAGGAAGCATCTCCTTCAACAACTCCAATAATTCGGTGAAACTTTTATCAGTCCATCCATTTCTTGCTTTTAAAGTAAACAATTTTAAAGTTGCTGATAATCTTGTAAAACTACATCCTATGTACAATTGTTGCGCAAAATCAGATTTCAAAGAATCATATAGATGTGCTTTCATAAAATTTTCATCCATCCCTTCATCAAAATTGTCTGTAGTTGACACAGTTGGGATGTCTAATATTTCTCCATGTCATATCCATATTGTATAACTCTTAATAATACCATAAGCAAACAAGTGATCACGTATATCCTCAAGTTTATGACGAATTTGATTCAAACAACGAACACATGGACAATAATATGTCCCTTTCATAGTTTTTCCATTTTCACTAGCAAATTTTAAAAATTCCTCAACTCCCTTTTCGTACTCTTCACTTATACGACGTGCATTCATCCAACTTCGATTCATATTATGTTATAAAGTTTTGTCACTCCTACAGATTTAAAAATTATATGTAAAAAGAAATTAATATACAAACAACAAAGTACGTTCCAACAACAAAGGAGTGTGTAAACCGAATGCACTCAAACAAATAAACAAATAATTACATTCCAATAACAATCAAGTGGAGACATTCATACTATAACGTGATTGAGATCCCCAAAAACAACTACGGATTCAATTTAAACATATAGCAATGGCATAGAACACTATCCTCGAGTGTAGACGAAAAATGATTTCAAACTCGAATCCAATCGGGGAGAAATATCAAGTTCGTAAAATGACACACAATGTTGATGTTTGTCACTGTCAAACTGATCGAAAATGGTGTGCAGAGGTAGTTGTTGTCGTCGTTCTCGTCGTCGTTCTCAAAAACCCTGATTGCGCGAGACGAGGGAGTGGGTCTGGGGGGAAATAAAAGGGACTTTTTACGTCGCGCATCCCAGCACGCGACGTAAAAAGCCTTCTTTTATGTCGCGCCACCCAGGTGCGACGTAAAAGAGGCTTTTTACGTCGCGTGCTGGGGTGCGCAACGTAAAAGTTTGTCTCTTATTTACAAAATTGCCACCGCGTTTTATTTACGTCGAATATTTTTACATGCGACAACAATTGGGTGACGTAGAAGCCCTTTTTTGCACTAGTGCAGAGATGTAAAATGATTTTCACGCCTTGACATAAACTAAAATAATTATTGGTTTCTTAACATAAATTAAATAACACATTGACATAAAGCAACTGAGTATTGATGTAGTGATATAAAACAGTTGATTCCTAACACACTGACGTAAAATAATTGACTCGTAATGCAATGATGTAAAACATATGAATCTGATACACTGACGTAAAATAATTGACTCGTAATGCAATATAAAACATATGAATCCTCATGCACTGATGTAACTCTTGATGTACTAACACAAAGTAAATGACATTGAGACATAAAATAATTGATTTTTGACATACTAACATACAATACATGATACATTAACAGAAACAACTGAGATGATGTACTGATATAAAAAAACTAATTCTTGATGCCTTTAAAAGGAAATGACATACTGACAAAAAAAAATTAATGTAAAACAATTGACTCGTAATGAAATGATGCAAAACATACGAATCTGATACACTGACGTAAAATAATTTACTCATAATGCAATGATGTAAAACATATGAATCATCATGCACTGATGTAACTCTTGATATACTTACATAAAGTAAATGACATTGAGACATTCAATAATTGATTTTTGACATACTAACATACAATACATGATACATTGACAGAAACAACTGACATGATGTATTGATATAAAAAAACCGATTCTTGATGTCTTTATAAAGGAAATGACATACCGAAAAAAAAATTGATGTAAAACAATTGACTCGTAATGCAATGATGTAAAACATATGAATCTGATACACTGACATAAAATAATTGACTCATAATGCAATGATGTAAAATACATGAATCCTCATGCACTGATATAACTCTTGATGTACTAACATAAAGTAAATGACATAGAGACATACAATAATTGATTTTTGACATACTAACATACAATACATGATACATTGACAGAAAAAAACTGAGATGATGTACTAATATAAAAAAAACATATTCTTGATGCCTTTATAAAGGAAATGACATACCGACAAAAAAAAATTGATGTAAAACAATTGACTCGTAATGCAATGATGTAAAACATATGAATCCTCATGCACTGATGTAACTCTTGATGTACTAACATAAAGTAAATGACATTGAGACATACAATAATTGATTTTTGACATACTAACATACAATACATGATACTTTGACAGAAAACAAGTAAGATGGTGTACTGATATAAAAAAACTGATTCTTGATGCCTTTATAAAGGAAATGACATACTGACAAAAAAAAATGATGTAAAACAAATGACTCGTAATGCAATGATGTAAAACATATGAATGTGATACACTGACGTAAAATAATTGACTCGTATTGCAATGATGTAAAACATATGAATCCCCATGCAATGATGTAACTCTTGATGTACTAACATAAAGTAAATGACATTGAGACATACAATAATTGATTTTTGACATACTAACATACAATACATGATACATTGACATAAAACAACTGAGATGATGTATTGATTTAAAAAAACTGATTCTTGATGACTTTATAAAGGAAATGACATACCGACAAAAAAAATTGATGTAAAACAATTGACTCATAATGCAATGCGTAAAACATATGAATCTGATACACTGCATAAAATAATTGACTCGTAATGCAATGATGTAAAACATATGAATCCTCATGCACTGATGTAACTCTTGATGTACTAACATAAAGTAAATGACATATAGACATACAATAATTGATTTTTGACATACTAACATACAATAAATGATACATTGACAGAAAACATCTGAGATGATGTACTGATATAAAAAAAAACTTATTCTTGATGCCTTTATAAAGGAAATGACATACCGACCGAAAATTTTTTTATGTAAAATAATTAACTCGTAATGCAATGATGTAAAACATATGAATCTGATACACTGACGTAAAATAATTGACTCGTAATGCAATGATGTAAAACATATGAATCCTCATGCACTGATGTAACTCTTGATGTACTAACATAAAGTAAATGACATTGAGACATACAATAATTGATTTTTAACATACTAACATACAATACATGATACATTGACTGAAAACAACTGAGATGATGTACTGATATAAAAAAACTTATTCTTGATGTCTTTATAAAGGAAGTGACATACCGACCAAAAAAAATTGATGTAAAACAATTGACTCGTAATGCAATGATGTAAAACATATGAATTTGATACACTGACGTAAAATAATTGACTCGTATTGCAATGATGTAAAACATATGAATCCTCATGCACTAATGTAACTCTTGATGTACTAACATAAAGTAAATGACATTGAGACATACAATAATTGATTTTTGACATACTAACATACAATAAATGATACATTGACATAAAACAACTGAGATGATGTACTGATTTAAAAAAACTGATTCTTGCTGCCTTTATAAAGGAAATGACATACCGACCAAAAAAAATTGATGTAAAACAATTGACTCGTAATGCAATGCGTAAAACATATGAATCTGATACACTGACGTAAAATAATTGACTCGTAATGCAATTATGTAAAACATATGAATCCTCATGCACTGATGTAACTCTTGATGTACTAACATAAAGTAAATGACATTGAGACAAACAATAATTGATTTTTGACATACTAACATACAATAAATGATACATTGATAGAAAACAACTGAGATGATGTACTGATATAAAAAAACTTATTCTTGATGCCTTTATAAAGGAAATGACATTCCGACCAAAACAAATTTGATGTAAAACAATTGACTCGTAATGCAATGATTTAAAATATATGAATCTGATACACTGATGGAAAATAATTGACTCGTAATGCAATGATGTAAAACATATGAATCCTCATGCACTGATGTAACTCTTGATGTACTAACATAAAGTAAATGACATTGAGACATACAATAATTGATTTTTGACATACTAACATACAATACATGATACATTGACAGAAAACAACTAAGATGATGTATTGATATAAAAAAACTGATTCTCGATTCCTTTATAAAGGAAATGACATACTGACAAAAAAAAATTGATGTAAAACAAATGACTCGTAATGCAATGATGTAAAATATATGAATTTGATACACTGACGTAAAATAATTGACTCGTATTGCAATGATGTAAAACATATGAATCCTCATGCACTGATGTAACTCTTGATGTACTAACATAAAGTAAATGACATTGAGACATACAATAATTGATTTTTGACATACTAACATACAATACATGATACATTGACATAAAACAACTGAGATGATGTACTGATTTAAAAAAAACTGATTCTTGATGACTTTATAAAGGAAATGACATACTTACAAAAAAAATTGATGTAAAACAATTGACTCATAATGCAATGCGTAAAACATATGAATCTGATACACTGACGTAAAATAATTGACTCGTAATGCAATGATATAAAACATATGAATCCTCATGCACTGATGTAACTCTTGATGTACTAACATAATGTAAATGACATTGAGACATACAATAATTGATTTTTGACATACTAACATACAATATATGATACATTGATAGAAAACAACTGAGATGATGTACTGATATAAAAAAACTGATTTTTGATGCCTTTATAAAGGAAATGACATACCGACAAAAAAAATTGATGTAAAACAATTGACTCGTAATGCAATGTTGTATAACATATGAATCTGATATACTGACGTAAAATGATTGACTCGTAATGCAATGATGTAAAACATTTGAATCCTTATGCACTGATGTAACTCTTCATGTACTAACATAAAGTAAATGATATTGAGACATACATTAATTGATTTTTGACATACTAACATACAATACATGATACATTGACAGAAAACAATTGAGATGATGTATTGATATAAAAAAACTGATTATTGATGCCTTTATAAAGGAAATGACATACCGACAAAAAAAAATGATGTAAAACAATTGACTCGTAATGTAATGTTGTAAAACATATGAATCTCATGCACTGACGTAAAATAATTGACTCGTAATGCAATGATTTAAAACATATGAATCCTCATGCACTGATGTAACTCTTGATGTACTAACATAAAGTAAATGACATTGAGACATACAATAATTGATTTTTGACATACTAACATACAATACATGATACATTAACAGAAAACAACTGAGATGATGTACTGATATAAAAAAATTGATTCTTGATGCCTTTATAAAGGAAATGACATACCGACCAAAACAAATTTGATGTAAAACAATTGACTCGTAATGTAATGATGTAAAATATATGAATCTGATACACTGACGTAAAATAATTGACTCGTAATGCAATGATGTAAAACATATGAATCCTCATGCACTGATGTAACTCTTGATGTACTAACATAAAGTAAATGACATTAAGACATACAGTAATTGATTTTTGATATACTAGCATACAATATATGATACATTGACAGAAAACAGCTGAGATGATGTACTGATATAAAAAAACTGATTCTTGATGCCTTTATAAAGGAAATAACATACCGACAAAAAAAAACTGATGTAAAATAATTGACTCGTAATACAATGTTATATAACATATGAATCTGATATACTAACGTAAAATAATTGACTCCTAATGCAATGATGTAAAACATTTGAATCCTTATGCACTGATGTAACTCTTGATGTACTAACATAAAGTAAATGACATTGAGACATACAATAATTGATTTTTGACATAGTAACATACAATACATGATACATTGACAGAAAACAACTGAGATGATGCACTGATATAAAAAAACTTATTCTTGATGCCTTTATAAAGGAAATGACATACTGACAAAAAAAATTTGATGTAAAACAATTGACTCATAATGCAATGATTTAAAACATATAAATCTCATTCACTGACGTAAAATAATTGACTCGTAATGCAATGATGTAAAATTTATGAATCCTCATGCACTGATGTAACTCTCTATGTACTAACATAAAGTAAATGACATTGAGACATACAATAATTGATTTTTGACATACTAACATACAATACATGATACATTGACAGAAAACAACTGAGATGATGTACTGATATAAAAAAATTGATTCTTGATGCCTTTATAAAGGAAATGACATACCGACCAAAACAAATTTGATGTAAAACAATTGACTCGTAATGAAATGATGTAAAATATATGAATCTGATACACTGACGTAAAATAATTGACTCGTAATGCAATGATGTAAAACATATGAATCCTCATGCACTGATGTAACTCTTGATGTACTAAGATAAAGTAAATGACATTGAGACATACAATAATTGATTTTTGACATACTAACATACAATACATGATACATTGACAGGAAACAACTGAGATGATGTACTGATATAAAAAAACTTATTCTTGATACTTTTATAAAGGAAATGACATACCGACAAAAAAAAATTGATGTAAAACAATTGATTCCTTACACACTAACTTCAAGTAAATTACACAATGATGTAAACTAATTAATTCTTGATGCACTAATGTGAAGCAATTAATTCTCAACATATTAATACATGGTAAATGATACACTGATGTGACGTACTTGATTTCTAATATATTGATGTAACAATTGTTTGCAATAATATTTTTGTGTGTGACTCTCCTAAATTTATTATAGACTATTTTTTGGTTTGCAAAAATCTTGTGATATAGCATAAAATTCATAATACTTATTGAATAAAATTTACAAGGATTTATAATATTTAGAAAATTATTTTTTAGATTGATAATACCAAATATTATATAAATTTTTCAACATTTACATCAATATTTTTATAACAAAATGTAAATCCTAATCGAAGCAGGTTCCTCCATTAATGAATGGTAACAAGCACAATGAAGGTCAAATTGTGTGGTAAATTGGTAACAAATGTTAGAATCGTGCAGCGGAATGTTCGTGTGGTCGGACAAAAACCAAGAGGGGGGTGAATTGGTTTCTTAATAAAAATTAGGTTTTCAAAATTTTCCCCAAATTTTACCGATTAAAAACTGCGTAAATGTAAATAGAGAAGAGTAGAGAAGATTACACAGTAGGTTTATACTGGTTCGGATCAAAAGACCCTACGTCCAGTTGCTAATCACTCAAAAGAGGATTAACGCTGTCACTAAGAACAAATTGTTACAAACAGATTACAAATGAACGAGATAAAGATCGAATACACCTCTCTTGAAATCCACAAGAGATGATGAACAGCTTTTCCCAGAGACGGCACAGACACACAATCCACTAAGAACTCCACTTAGTGATTCTTATCGCTTCTAGCCCACACCAGGTTCGAAAGCCCCAAGAGATGAAGAACAGACTTTCCCCGGAGACGGCACAGACACACAATCCACTAAGAACTCCACTTAGTGATTCTTATCGCTTCTAGCCCACACCAGTGTTCGAAAGCCCCCTTTCCTTGCAACAAACAGTTCTCCGGCACTCACATCACTTAACTTTTGTATGGAAAAGGTTGTTCTTCATTTTCGAGTGCCAAAGGAGAGTTTAAGTAGGGAAATTAGGGTTTAGGATTTGGGGATTTCGAAACTAGGGTTCTTGGTAATTGGGTTTTCGAAAATAGGGTTTGTTTGATGTTTAAAATCGAAACAGATCGAAATAATCGATTATTTGGAGTAATAATCGATTAAAACAGAGCCAAATACGTCGAACCCAATCCTCTCTGGTTTAATCGATTATTTGATGAAATAATCGATTATCTCGTACTGAATCGTACTGAATAATCGATTATTTTGTTGTTTAATCGATTAAAGTCGTGAGTTTTAGACAGTAAAATGGTTTTCTCACTGTTTTAATCGATTATATACTTATTTAATCGATTAAAGCCGAGCCTGAATGATAAATTTGAGCATTTTGAAGCATCTAAGATACGGACTATGTACCGGCTATCTTAGACTCTAAAATTACGGACTCAATCAAGCTAAAACAGAGTTATTACAATACAAAAATCATCAATCTTCAATCTTCAATACTCTAAGTCTTTAAGCTCTTGGATCATCATCAAAATCAAAATTCTTCATGATCATTATTTGCAACATCAAGTCCTTGAATGTTCAACAATCTCCCCTTTTTGATGATGATCAAAATTATCTTTTTAAAGCCCTTGTAATAACCTCGTTTTATCTGTCATACTAACACACACATTAAACATACCAGATAAAATTTAAAATTGAATATAGGCTTTAAATTTTTCTCCCCTATTTTGATTATAATCAAAAAGAACTCGAAAGAACAAACATTAGATCTCCCCCTCAAAATATGCATAATTTAGAGAAAGCTCCCCCTTAATCATAGCATGAAAGAAGCATCATATTTTATTTCATAATCATTCATCCATTACAACATCAAGACAATAACAAAAGAAAATACATAACGAATTTATAATTCTTCACTATCATGATCATTAGAGTGTGCATCAAATCTATTCTCTAAACTACACACTTTATCTTCTACATCCGATATACTGCGAATTAACTCCTCATGCCGTACACCGTAAAGAGTGAAGAACGATTGCATCCTTTGATTCATGTCGATAACATATCTTCCATGGATTGTCTTGTTTCTTGATGCGAAGAGGATGTTCCAACACTTTGGATTTGGGTAGAGGGAAACTCAGTTGCTGGAGGCATATCTTCATCGTAGTCTTCAATTGCATCACCTTGATTTTGGACGTCATCTTTGTGAACATAGATGTCATTTACCCGCACCATTTGGAGATGAATCAATGTGTCTGTCTAGCATGCGGTTCAAGTTATTAGTTCGGACAACTTGTTCACCTTTGACATTGACTCCTTTATATTCAAGAATTCGGGATACAAGAAGAGCATATGGAATTTTGAATGTTGGATGACGTTTGGCCTTTAACATTGTCATTGTGACAAGAACACCCCAATCTAAAGGTTCATTATTCATTATGGCATGAATAATGCGAAGATCAATAGAAGAGCATTGGGCATGATTTATGGCCCTGGGACATAAAATCCGGACAAGCAAATGAAGAATCATGCGTTCTTCCTTCTTCAAAGGTCCAAGCATGAAGAATACGCCCAATCTCCATAGAGGGATTCCGCGAAAAGATCGATAAGCTAAGAACCTATCAAAGTCATCTAGCTCACCATAAACGTTAATAGCATCTTCTCTAATGGGGAAGTGGGCAACGTTTTCCCAAATATCATCATCTAGAATTATGGTAACCCCTTTTACACGGGATGTAGCAATTTGATCCCTAAACTTAAATCTAGAATAGAATACCCTAACTAAGTCGGATAGTATGTACCTTGCATTTGGATAAATGGGAGAACTCCTTGAAATTCAAGAAGATTAGGAAAGTTAAATCCTCTATGAATGAATTGCTCACCAATTAGGAATTTAGGAGAAATGACGGCACGTTCCTTCCAAGTACATCGAAATTCCCGTTGACCTTCCGTATCGTAAATCCATCCTTCAACGAATTAGGACTGGAATGAGAAGAAGGTGCAGATCTTCTTCTTGTAGGAATCTTAGGGCGAGAGGATGAGGCCATTTGAAAGAATAGATGAAGTATGAAGAAGATTTGGAGACAAGTGAGGGAATAATGAGGCAAAGAGAGTATAGATTGCAAGAAAAACTTGATTGCAAGAGTTAGAAGTGAGTATAATTGAACTAGAGGTCTCTATATATAGGGAAAATACTTCCAACGGTCATATAGAAGAGATTCCATGGCAAAATATCCGTTGGCAACGACTAGGAGGCAAGATCGGTCGCATTTAATCGATTATATCTCAAAATAATCGATTATCTCTATATCGTACAACTTTAATCGATTATTTCTAGCAAATAATCGATTATCTGAGGCATTTAATCGATTATTTCACGAAATAATCGATTATTCCGAGGAGAATACCCTGTTTTGGACGTTTTGAGGGAAAATAATCGATTATCACTTCCAATGAATCGATTATTCCGGAGGCTATATCAAGTTTTTGAGATTTATATGCATAATAACCTATGAACATGCTACACCACGAATTTTAACATAACAATCATCCAGTAAACAGTCAAATTAAGCAGATTTTAAGCTATTTCTAATATCCCTAAGTCTCTTCTAAGATTATAGAATCTATCCTTGGGTAGAGGCTTAGTAAATATATCTGCTAATTGACGTTTAGTGTCTACATACTCTATTTTTGCGCTTTCCTTTGTCGATATGATCTTTTAAAAAGTGATGTCTAATCTCAATATGTTTAGTCCTAGAGTGCATTACTCGGATTCTTAGTTAGATTGATTGCACTCGTATTATCACACATTAATGGAATGTCATTTAAATATATGCTATAATCCTCTAATTGTTGTTTCATCCACGTAATTTGAGCACAACAACTACCAGTCGCAATATATTCGGTTTCAGTGGTAGATAAAGCAACACATGCCTGTTTCTTGGAATGCCAAGATATTAAGGATGAACCTAACAAATGACATGTCCCACTAGTGCTTTTCCTATCAATTTTACATCCACCATAATCAGCATCGAATATCCTAATAAACTAATACAAGCATCGGACCGGATACCACAAGCCAAACCCAGTAGTTCCTTTTAAGTATTTTAAAATATGTTTTACTCGCAATTAGGTGAGATTCTTTAGGACAAGCCTGAAATCTAGCACACACACGTACAGTAATGCATAATATCGTGTCTACTTGCAGCTAAGTATAATAGTGATCCTATCATACCTCTATACATAGTTTGATTAACTTCCAAACCTGATTCATCCTTGTCTAAATAGCATGAAGTTCCCATGGGTGTGTTAGCTTCCTTAGAGGTGTCCATACCAAACTTTTTGAGAATCTCCTTGCAGTATTTAGTTTGAGAGATGAAATTGCCATCTTTAAGTTGTTTGATTTGTAGTCCAAGGAAGAATGTCAATTCTCCCATCATATACATTTCAAACTCTCCCTGCATAATCTTAGCAAATTCTACACATAACGAATTATCAGTTGATCCAAAAATTATATCATCAACATATACCTGGACCAATAAGATATGTTCTTTTACTTTCTTAATGAACAGTGTAGAATCAATTTTTCCTCTTGAAAAATCATTTGCAGTTAGGAAACTACTTAATCTTTCATACCAAGATCTAGGAGCTTGTTTTAACCCATATAATGCTTTCTTTAATTTGAAAATATGATTAGGATTATTAAAATCTTCAAATCCAGGGGGTTGCTCTACATACACTTCTTCTTTAATAAAACCATTTAAAAATGCACTCTTTACATCCATTTGATATAATTTAAATTTCATCAAAGATGCATAAGCAAGAAGTAGGCGTATAGCCTCTAACCTGGCAACAGGAGCATAAGTTTCATCATAATCTATACCTTCCTCCTGACAATACCCTTTTGCAACAAGTCTGGCTTTATTCTTTGTTATGTTTCCATCTTCATCAAGCTTATTTCTGAATTCCCATTTAGTTCCAATAACTTGATGTGACTCTTCTCTTGGGATTAATTCCCAGACTTGATTCCTTTCAAATTAGTTAAGTTCTTCTTGCATGGCTATGCACCATTGATCATCTTTAAGTGCTTCCTCAATGTTTTTAGGTTCAATCTGTGACACAAAAGCAACAGACATACAGAAATTTGTCATATTTCTAGTTCTTACCCCTTTTGAGATATCACCTATGATATTGTCCATTGAGAGTCCTCTAGGTGATTGTCATTCCTTTGCTAATTGAGGAGTTTGAGAAGGCTCATTATCTTCTAAATACAGTTCATCAAGAGCCTCCCTTATATATTCATCATCACCTGCAAGTCTTTTATTTGACTCAAGAGGATTTCCCCCAAGGTCTACAATCTCATCAAAGGTAACATGAATAGATTCTTCAATATTTAACGTTCTCCTATTAAACACCCTATAAGCCTTGCTAGTTAATGAATAACCTAAGAAAATGCCCTCATCAATCGATTAAAATACTCGCTAAACTTTCTTATAAAACTTTTCAAGTTATTTTAAGCTGATAAAAATAAGTTTTAATCGATTAAAACGCTGTGTAGAAAATTTCTAAGTTGTTTTAATCGATCGAAACGAGATTTAATCGATTAAAATAGTTCTGATCGGTCATAAGTAAATTCTGATCGATCATAACTGATTCTGATCAGTTATAACTGGATTCTGATCGATCATCCTGACCCTTTAAGTGATTTTAATCGATTGAAACGTGTTTTAATCGATTGAAAAACTTCTGATCGCTCATAATTAAAATCTGATCGATCACATTTGATTCTGATCGGTCATAATTGGATTATGATCGATCATCCTGACCCTTTAAGTGATTTTAATCGATTGAAACATGTTTTAATCGATTGAAAAAAAATTCTGACCGCTCATAATTAAAATCTGATCGATCACATTTGATTCTGATCGGTCATATTTGTATTCTGATCGATCATAATGAGTTCTAAATGGTTTTAATCGATTAAAAACAAGTTGTATCGATTAAAATGCTGTAAAAACACTTCTTTGAACATTCTAAGTGATTTTAATTGGTTCTTTCACAACTATATCAGTTAAAAACATGTTTAAGAAATCTTTTGTAAAAAATACTTTGTTTTTAGTTGTTTAAAACGATTTTAGAGGCATTTTGCAAAATCTTTAAGTGAAGAACCTTTATACAATAGAAAAGATAAAATGATTTTACCTAAGCATTCTGTTTAAAACATACTAAATGATCCATTTTCTTTGAATAAATAAAAGAGACAAACAATTCATTTAACTATAGGAACCCAAATATATTTTCCTTTAGGAACACCAAAATGTTTGATTTTACATCTATTTGAAGTATGACCATGTTTCATACAATAAAAACATGCTTTAGATGTAACATTTGAAAATGATGCATTTCTAATTATAGATGCTCTAGTTCCTTTTTCTACCCATACTCTTTTCTTTTTAGTTTTAGGCTTTTTCAAAGGAACTTGATGATTTACACAATTTTGAGCAAATACCGTTTCAAGCTTCTTAAGATCATCTATTTCCTTTTCAGCTTTGTCTAGCAAATGATTAAGAATATCTATGTCATATTCATGCTCTTTACAGTTTGCACATGCTAAGTTTTTATCCTCATCTAAACATACAATTTTCGTATTTGCTACCTCCTTTTCTTCTAAACATTTGATTTTCATTTTTTAAGGACTCTACCTCCATTTTGGAACTACTTAAACTCTTTTTCACAGCTTTGTATTTATTGTTCAAGTCCTTAAAAGCACTAAACAATTCATTATATGCATTTTGTAATTCATCAAAATCATTTTCATCATCACTTGAGGAAGAGTCAGAATCACTAACCTCAAAGTCGGAAGAAATGATGTCATTTGCCAACAAGCAAATGTTAGCTTCTATTTCTGAGTCGCTTGATTCTGAATTTGAATCACTGTCATCCCAAGCAATATATGTTTTCTTCTTGAATTGCTTTTTGCCCTTGTGTTCATCATTTTTCTTGTTTGGGCATTCGGTCTTCATATGCCCTGTTTCACCACAACCATAGCATTTTATATTAACGGAAGAATTTTCTTTTACCTTTCCCTTACCTTTGAAAGGATGTCTTCCTTTTGCTTTCATCAATTTGGTGAACTTCTTTATAAAAAGACTCATCTCTTCTTCATCATTTTCGGAGTCTTCTTCTTCTTCTTTCTTATTTTTGCTTTTTGAAATCTCGGTCTTGAAAGCTAGGTTCTTCTTTTGATATTGACCCTCTTCCTCATTTAGCCTTCCAAGGTCAAGCTCATGCTCCCTTAGCTTTCCAAATAACGCCGCCATAGACATAGTGGCAAGATTTTGTGACTCCGAGATGGCCGTCACCTTAGGTTGCCATTTCCTATCCAGAGATTTCAAAATTTTAACATTTAATTCATCAACGTCAAATACTTTACCTAATCCGATGAGATGATTCACAATATGAGTGAAACACTTTTGAACGTCGAAAATCGTTTCGCCGGGTTGCATCCGAACATCTCGTATTCTTGGATTAGGGAGTTTTTACGCGCTCTTTTGACGTCGTTAGTTCCTTCGTGGGTCACTCTAAGCATTTCCCACATTTCCTGTGCACTTTTACAAATAGAAATTCTGTAGAACTCATCAAGGGTTAGAGCAGATGAAATAATATTTCTAGCCCTAACATCAAATTGTGCTTTTCGACTTTCTTCGGCAGTCCATCTATCAAAAGGTTTAAGAACGTCAACACCGTTTTCTGTAATTTTAGGAACAAATGGACCGTTTAAAATTGCATCCCAAACGCCTCTATCAACGTACTCTAAAAATATTTGCATACGTACTTTCCAAAAAGGATAATTTTGACCCGCAAAAAGTGGGGGTCCGTTGATAGACGCACCTTCAGCAAAAGTTTGATTTTGTCCGGCCATTTTCGAAAATATTTGAATGACTATCAAAGCAAGCTCGATACCACTTGTTAGAATCGCGCAGCGAATGTTCGCGTGGTCTGGACAAAAACCAAGAGGGGGGTGAATTGGTTTCTTAATAAAAATTAGGTTTTCAAAATTTTCCCCAAATTTTACCGATTAAAAACTGCGTAAATGTAAATAGAGAAGAGTAGAGAAGATTACACAAGAGGTTTATACTGGTTCGGATCAAAAGACCCTACGTCCAGCTGCTAATCACTCAAAAGAGGATTAACGCTCGTCACTAAGAACAAATTGTTACAAACAGATTACAAATGAACAGATAAAGATCGGAAAACACCTCTCTTGAAATCCACAAGAGATGAAGAACAGACTTTCCCTAGAGACTGCACAGACACACAATCCACTAAGAACTCCACTTAGTGATTCTTATCGCTTCTAGCCCACACCAGGTTCGGAAAGCCCCAAGAGATGAAGAACAGACTTTCCCCGGAGACTGGCACAGCACACAATCCACTAAGAACTTCACTTAGTGATTCTTATCGCTTCTAGCCCACACCAGGTTCAGAAAGCCCCCTTTCCTTGCAACAAACAGTTCTCTGGCACTCACAACACTTAACTTTTGTATGGAAAAGGTTGTTCTTCATTTCTGAGTGCCAAAGGAGAGTTTAAGTAGGGAAATTATGGTTTAGGATTTGGGGATTTCGAAACTAGGGTTCTTGGTAATTGGGTTTTCGAAAATAGGGTTTGTTTGATGTTTAAAATCAGAAACAGACTGAAATAATCGATTATTTGGAGTAATAATCGATTAAAACAGAGTCAAATACGTCAGAACCCAATCCTTCCTGGTTTAATCGATTATTTGATGAAATAATCGATTATCTCGTACTGAATTGTACGGAATAATCGATTATTTTGCTCGTTTAATCGATTAAAGTCGTGAGTTTTAGACGTAAAATGGTTTTCTCACTGCTTTAATCGATTATATACTTATTTAATCGATTAAAGCCGAGCCTGAATGATAAATTTGAGCATTTTGAAGCATCTAAGATACAAACTATGTACCGGCTATCTTAGACTCTAAAATTACAGACTCAATCAAGCTAAAACAGAGTTATTACAATATAGAAATCATCAATCTTCAATCTTCAATACTCTAAGTCTTTAAGCTCTTGGATCATCATCAAAATCAACATTCTTCATGATCATTATTTGCAACATCAAGTCCTTGAATGTTCAACAACAAATTAGGTGAACCTTGCGATATTCTTAAAAAATCAATAAACTTTGTGATAAAATATATAATGAGAAAATCATAAAATAAAAAATAAGACAAAAAATTTCATGCTAAGAGCAATGTTACAAAATTTTAATGATTTATTTATTAGAGGAAATACCTAAATAAACGGTAAACAACATCATTCAAATTTGAGAAACTTCTTGAATGTATTAAATCACCTAGATACCCATCTATGTTTTTAAATTATACAAATTATCATTAAAATGAATAATAAAAGTTAGAAGAGAAATTCAACATGAACAAATTTAGTAGAAAAATTTACTTCTTAAAAAGTAGCTTGTTTTTGAATTAGTTGAGAGTTCAAACAACAAATATTTAAAAAATAAAGAACTTAGTTCAAATTAACTAATTGTATCGATATATTAATCCTATTAAAACTTAATTTTATTAAACTATATAAATATATTAACTCAACAATTATAACAAATATGATTGAGAGAACAAATTTCCATGATTGTTATGGAATTTCTATGATTATTTTTATGGATTTTTATGTTGTTTTTATAATTTTCATAAATATAGACAGCTTAGAAAGTTCAAACCAAATTTAAAATATGAAAACCAAAATTTAAATAAGTTAAAAATATAGAGATATGATGGATCAACCAAAATGGTAGAGGATCTATAAATAAATTATGGACGGAAAATATACTTAATAAATTTTGGGAAGATAGATATAATAATAATAATATATGCAATTTTATTCTATTTTTTGCATGCAATATATTTGGTTCACCAATATCTATTAAAAAAAATACAATGATACAATTTGTAATTACTTGATGTAGAACAACAGTAAACCAAAGATGATGTTATATGAAAATTCCAAGTAATTCTATCTAACTTTTTATATTTTAATTCATTCAACAAATCTAATAAGAATATATTAAATTGTCTAATCTTCAATTTTGTATTTATATGTAATTGTCAATTGTCCTAGAATATTGAAACAATAAGGTATGAGTGTCATTGGTATATGTGGTACTACTGATCTTGTTGGCATGAGTTTGTTTGTATAGAACAAATTATAAAACAAGTAAATGCAAAAGATAACGAAAATTTAAATGATAGAACCTTCTAATTTTTAGAAAACCCAAACGATAAAGAAACATGGTGATGATTTTGAAGAAGAATCAATAGTTGGGCAAAAATGGCGAAGAGTAGTAGAGAGTGATGAAGAAAATGACAAAGAGCTTTCACAAAATAATAAACATTGGGTGTAATGAAGTGGCGAATCCACCACCTTAAGTCATGAAGAACAATTTACTTTTCAAGTCAAGTGGTGTATTTGTACACTCTTAATTACATATAGGTTTATCCTAGAGCAATGACCAGTAGTTCAAATATATCATATTAGAAGGATAAAATAAAAAAAAATTCAAATACTTAATAATAATTGTAACAAAATTAAGGGATGTACCTGTACAATCTCGTAGTCCGCTTATCTTCAACTTGTGAACTTAGTCGATACAAAACTATATTATAACACTTCTATTTTTTTGATTCGGTAGTTTGATCTATACTATGATCTCATTCATGGACGTTGATAAGATCCTTCCATCTAGCAGCACCTTAGGATGACATAGCCTTCAAGTTAAGGGCGATGTTCAAACGAAGAAAGGCTTATGGTGGATACCTAGGCACCCAGAGACCAGAAAGGGCGTAATAAGCGACAAAATGCTTCGGGGAGTTGAAAATAAGCATAGATCCAGAGATTCTCGATATAGGTCAATCTTTTGAGCTGCTGCTGAATCCACTGACACGCAAGAAACAATCTGGTGAACTGAAACACCTTAGTCTCGTATATACATGTCAACATTTATTAAAATGACGATGAAAAAATAAGTTTTTATTTTATTTTATTTAACATAAAAAAATTTACTATGTTTGATTAAATTAATAATCGTGAATCTCATTAAAAGAAAAACAGGTTTAACGACCAAAAAATTCGGTCGCTAATATCAAAAAATTGGTCACTAATCATTTAGCGACCAAAATTAGCGATCGAAATTTGTCGTTGCAAAATGTCAAGTTGTTAATTCAGTTAGCGACCGATTTTCATTTCTGGTCGCAAAATAAGTGACCGATAAAGTGATCGTTAAATTATTCGGTCACTTATTTCTTAGATACCAAAATAGCGACCGAAATTAATATCTTAAATCGGTCGCTAAATCGATAACAAAGTTAAAAAAATAGCGACCGATATAATCGATCGCTAATATATTGATTGAATTATTTAAATAATAATTAAAATCGGTCGCAAAAATAGCGACCGAAATTAATATATTAAATCAGTCACTAAATCAGTGATAAAGTTAAAAAAATAAAAACCAATATAATTGGGCACTAATACATTAATTAAAATATTTAAATAATAATTTAAATCGATTGCTAAATAGGTCACAAAAATAGCCACAGAATAATTTCAGTCGCTAAATTTAAATTGTATATTATAATATATTTGTAACAACCGAAAATTCGATCGCTAATTTAACCAAATCTAAAATTTTTTTTTTCAAATTTTGTATATCCAATTTTGCGAGAATTTGTACTTGCTTAATTGGTTCAAACAAAACACAAGGGAAAACTTAAGAACTAAAGTCAAATTATTCAAATCATAATAGGAACATTTCAAAGTCATGCAAACACTTAAGATTCAAAGTCATACCATAAATAAAATGTTTCTAAACAATCAATCAAGATTCAAAGTTTTAATATGATAAAATTGGAAATTAGTCATTTAATATATTGTCAATATCATGTTGACTTGTAGTAGGATGACTAGGGTCAGGCATAGGAAGACTATTCATCTAAATATGTTGTAAAATAAGTTGCATTTGTTTCATCTGCTCATCTTGTTGGCGTTGATTGTTCCTCAACTTCTGCATCTCTTCTTGAAGTGTTTTCTCTTTATCATGTTTTGCCATCAATTCAGCATTTAGGAATATTCCCAAAATAAATTAGCAAAAAGAAATATTTCCAAAATAAGCTAATCAAAACATGCAAGTTCTCTAGAATAGGCTTCTGCTTCTTTGCTAACCATGTGATCAAACTTTAGGAGTTTTAGTAACGAAGACACGAACTATATACAAACCCTCATTCTACTGGAAAAAAAAGTAGACACAATACAATAGTTCTTTTAACTAATTAACTAATCATGATAAAATATGAACAGTATTCAATAAAATGAATAGGATGAAATGAAAATTTTATAATCTCATTCATTATTACCTTGGGGGGTTTTCTCATGAGATACATCATAGTCTTGCAGTTAAGTAAAAATGTATTCTCATTGTATGACAATGAATTTTTCTCTCCTTCAGCTGTTCCAATCTGCTTATCATACCCAGCTTCATTAAAGTAAGGCTTAGAGTCGAGTACTAAACCTTGCAGTGAAACTAGGACTTGAAGAATGCTAGAGGATTTTGGATCCCATACTTCATTTCCTCTGCCTGTCCATGTATTTAGAAGGCTAAGGCAAACCTTCCCTTCCTCGTACAAATTAGGGTTAATCCGCCAACCACCAGAATGATAGCATGCAGACTGCATATCATTTGAAAACTAGACAAAACAGAAAAGGCGTTATATGCATGCCCATTTGGATTAAATAAATAGCATTTAAGTATCTTCTGTTTCTTTGGTGAGGGAATTATAAATTGGACAGCAAAACATCTTCAAGATAAAATTCCTTACCAGTGGAACATCAGGGTATTGTGGCGGAAGGTAAAAATCCAAGAAAAAGAGTCCATCTTGGTAAGGGATTCCATATGGCCCTACAATAACTGCTCTTAAGAGATCCATTCTATCTTCATAAACTCGTACATAGATTTCCTCTGTCAAAATGTTTCAAACATTTACACTTTACTAAAATGGGTGTATAACTCACTGCTGCAAAAGATGGATGATCAAATAAATGTATCACTGACCAGGAAGGTTATTCTGCAGTATGTTCCAATCTTGTTGCACTTTCTTTAACCATTTCCGGTTGTTACTCTGAAAGTGGATTGGAAATAATCTAGTGATAGCAGTATAATACAATAAAGGGAACCAAATACAAAAGAAAGAAGCTAAGATTTGAATAGATAAGTTAGTGCGCACATTCATATGTTTGATGCTTCTATATGATCGACACTGTTGATCTCTGGTTAGCTAAATATAGGAAGCTAATCTACATTAATACCTAAATTTGAATTTAGAACAGATGTGCCAAGGTTGACTATCATGTCAAGCAGTGAGTCTTTTTTTTTTTTTTTTGTACAATATAATTATTTTCCTTCTACTTGGTTTTTCCTATGTTCTTGTTGGTTGAATTGTCTTGTTATTTGCTACAAGAGAACATACAATAACAGGGAAAGGAAAGATTCGGAGAGAGGAGAGAGCAATTTACAAAATTAGTATTTTTTAAAAAATGGATAAATTGTTAACTACATTAAGGCTGAGTCATTGATTTCAATCTTCTGAAATATGTTTGGCAACTTAAAGATTCAACTCATTGATTTAAACTCAAGGCTGAGTCTATTTTACTGGCCTAATAAGCATCCCAAAGCAAATTTCCAATCTAATTGCCAAAGTTTCACAAAGACCACCAGAAATCTATTTACACATGGATTGTTGCTGGCAAACTCACTGGGAAGAGCACCTTGGTTCAAAGAACTACTGGCACAAGCATTTTCAGCCGGCTCGTCTTCAGCAAGCGCTTCATGCCGTTGAACTCCCATCTATAATCATAGCATACCAACGTGAACAGATTGTCATTTAAATTTTGTTAATTCACCCTAAATTCAGAAATTGAAACAAACAAACAACGGGATTTTGAAAGCTTCTTTACTGGAAAAAGTTCACACAGTAGAGAGCTCTCAAAAGAAAGCATTTATAGTCTGAATCCAAACATTATTCTTTTAATAAAAATTATTATTATTATTTAAAACATTATAATTATATAAATTATTTTTATTTTAATTATTAATATGATTATTATTATTGTTATAATAATTATTATTTTTATGATTATAATTATTATTTTTATTATTAAAATAATTATTAATATTATTATTAATATAATAATAATTACTACTTGTATATTTATTGTTATAAATATTATTATTATTATTATTTAAAATATTATAATTATTTAAATTACTTTTATCTTAATTATTATTATTTTATTATTAAGGGAGCTAGGACTCGCTGTAAGTGAGGAGGAGATACTGGTCACAGGATGGTTGGGGGTATTTCGATGCATGGTTGGGGTATTTAGATGCAGGCTGCGGATGCCTAGAGAGTGGGTGGTTGGGCTGGCGGCTAACGTAAAATGGGAGAAAAAGACTCGTGAGTGAAGGTCTCATTAAGGGTGAGTAAAGGTTTCCGGGGGATTTTTATTAAAAATAATATTATATTTTTAAAAATAAATTATAGAAAAATAAATATTAAATATTAAAAACAAATATTAAATATCAAAAAAAAAATTAAATTTAAAATATAAATATTAAATATTAAATATTAAAAATAATATTATATTTTTAAAAACAAATTTTAGAAAATGGTTTAAAAACATATATAAATTATATTTACATGTATAAAATATTAAAGATATCCACATTTAAAAACATACTAAAAAATATCAAAAAATTATACTTTAAATAGATAAAATATATTTAAAAACAAATATATTTATTAAAATATTAAAAAATATTTTGTAATACATAAGTTTAAAAAAGTATCATTAAATTTTTTAAAAATTATTAGTTTTGTAATTTATACACAATGAAAATAAATTACAAATATTATAATATATTGGTACATTAGTACAGTATAGTATATTTGTATTTTAATTTTTAATTAAACTAAAATTATGCTAATGTATAATAATATATACGGGGATAATAAATTTAATCAAATTACTTATGTATATATCCTTTTTTAACTCTTTTTTTCTTTTTAAACTTCTCACATTCTACATTTTTTTAAAACTCTATCATTTCTACAACATAATCATCATCATCTCCTCCCATATTCTATTTTATCTTTACAATAATTAGTCTTCTTTTATAGGATACTTTATTTTCTATTTTTATTATTTATTTTGTTACAATTTAAAATAATTAATATTATTTTAACATTTACTTTGATGATTTTTACTATAACAAATCAAATAAAATCATTTGATAATATCAATTAATTAGAATCATCACATCAAAGATTTAGATGACTAGATTAAAATTATTAATTTTAAAAAATATAAAATATATTTTAAAATAAAAATAATAAAATTATAGGTTGAAAAAAAAAACTAGAATGAACAAATATTCTTCATTTATAATATATTTAAGTGTATATATCAATCTTGACCTTCATAACTATAAAAAAAATAATTAACAAATGTGAAGATAGAAATTAAAGAAGTGAATTTTGTAGATAATTTTTTTTATAAATTCAAACACTTATATAAAAAAGGAAAGACATGAAAGAAGAAAAAGCGAATTTGATAACTTATCATATTATTAAAAATTCGGATGAAATAATTATGTATAATATTTTTTTAGTATATTATGTTTTTAAATTTGCTAAGAGAGAAAAAGATTCAGAATTCAAAATGTTAAATATTTTTAAATATTAAAATTGACTTTATAAAAAATTAGGAAAAAAACAATTAATCCAAAAATATAAAAATGATAAAAATATTATTAAAAAAAGTTCAAAAATGTATTATAATATTTTCAATTTTAGTTTAATTATATTTTTAATTCTCAAAGTAGAAAAATATATTGTAATTTTTTTAATTTAATAAAATATAATATAAATTTTTTATACTAAATTTAAGAGATTAAATAATAATAAATTTAATTCTTTAAATTTAGTATTTAGAAACTAAAATTATAGTTTCTCTATTTTAAAAAATAAAAATAAATATTTAAAAATAAAAATAAAAACTAGTATTATCTTAAATTTATTAAAAGTATAATTAAATCTCCATTTTCTTATCAATTTTAGAAATTTTTTAATAAAAACCCAATATATAAAAAAAATTGAAATTTTAAAAAGATACAGCCTTAACTTATATTAACTATTTTTTTGAAGAAGCTGACAACAAAAACTTGACTTTGAAAAAAAATAGTTAATAATTTTGAAGTTATTTCAGATGATGAAGTTTCCAAACATGATCTATGCATTTATTGAGCAAAATTGGAGGTGTATTGAATATAGATTTAAATATATTTTTAATTTATTTAAATATGGTTTATTTTTAGTATTTATAAAATGGATTAGTTTTAATTTTTTAACTTTTCTAGCAGTCTATTTTTAATCTTTCTTATTAATTATGTTAAAAATGAAAAATATTAATTAGTATTCTCATTGTATGCAAAATATATTTCAACTAAAAATAATTATATTTTTATAAATAATTTAATTAAATAATATATTTATTATCTAATGTATATCAATTATATTTTGATATAAATTTTTTTCTGGTATATATGAAAACAACCATGATTAAGCAATTAATAATAATAAAGCAATAAATTTAAAAACTAGATTAAAAATAAAGTATTATAAAATAAAATTGTAATAATTTGATTGAAATTGTAATTTTTTTAATTAATTAAGTTAATAAAGAATTAAAATGTGGTAATTTGATGTCTTCAATTTTTTAATATAAATATTTAAATTATAATTTAATTTCAATTGAAATTTTCAATTGAAAAATATATTAAAGAATATTTGTTATTAAATTTTTGTTAAACAATATATTGAATAGTTAATATCACTCCAATCTTAATTTATTATAATCTAAATTTTTAATAAATTTGATTTATTTTTAATTATATTTTTATTTTAATAATTTAAAATTAAAGTTAATCTTCATTTTGTTAACATTGAGACCAAAGTTTATTTTTAAAGTATATTTTAAAAAATAAATTACTTTTAAAAAATAAATTACTTTTAAAAAACATTGTAAAAAATATACTAAAGTAATTAAAGTATATTTATAAAAAAATAAATTTAAATATAATATAAAAATAATGTTTATTGCGATCGGTTTCAATTCGGTTGCTATTTTCTCATTAGCGATCAATTTCAATTCGGTTGCTATTACAATCGGTTGCTATTTCAATTTATAATTCGGTTGCTAAATCAGTCGTTAAATAATTTATTTTATTTTAGTATGGAATAACCACCGATTTAGCGACTGAAATTTTGCGATGCAAACTATTATTCGTTATTTTGGTCGTTAAATAAAAAAGTGAAACTAAATCATATTTTGGTGGTAAAATTGGTCGCTAATTACGATCGAAATAAATCGATCGCTAATTGTGACCGAAAAAATTTATTCGCTAATTTTGGTCGTTAAAAGTGTTTTTTCTTATAGTGTTTACTTAATAAAAAACTTATATGATGCCTATTTCTTTTATAACTAAAAAAAATAATTAAATAACTTATGAAGGATTATTTACATTAAGGAGAATTTCATTTATTTATAGAAAAAAATAAGAGTAAAAAATATTAGTGCTTCTCATATTCAAGTAATAAAGAAAGTGACAAATTACTTTTTACTATGATAATATATTTTACTTTTTCAATCATTACTTTGAGGTTTGTAATTTCAATTTACTTGGACAAATTTTTTGAATATATTTTTTTCATTATATATATATATATATATATATATATATATATTATATTTGAATATTAATTGAGAATAATATATGTATATTAACTTTTAATTATATTATTGTGGTAAAGTATATGATAAATATGGAAGTTGAAAGCAATGAGGGGGAGATTGATGGAAATGTCCCTACATTCCCAAGAGATGATTTTGATGATGATTCAAGTAAACTACAAGATGAATTAAGGACAAGATGAATTTAAGACGTTGGTGACAATATGAAACATTTTCCTACAAGCCCAAGATATGATTTTGATAAAGATTTTATTCAATATTCAAGCAAACCCAAGATGATTCCTGAAGACTAGATAGAGTCTTAGAATACTGGATATGGAGGTACAAGTTGATGAAGTAATATTATGCATAAGCCTCCAAAGCACAAGTGTGATAAAATTCATAACATTATATTTTTCACTTGTCATAATCAATTATGATGCATCAGAAATGGAAAAATGATTTTCTCTGTCATAATTGATTATATTGGTAACATAATCAATTATGGCAATTCAAATTTGAAAAATATATTTGTTTTAAAGAATAAATGTTTTTGAATATATCCTGATTTTTATTCACGAAAATATTAATGTCCAACGACCATTTTCTGATACTATTTTTCTATTTAATTAAGTTTTGATGAAAAATAAAAAATACACAATTACAGAATTCGAAAATACAATTTACATTCAATCAGTTTTGAGAAAAGAATTCTAAGCAAGGCAACAGAGATATTTTACACCTTCTGAAAAAACCTTCTTCTTTACTGTCTTTTATACTTTCATTGTTAATCACACTTGTTCTTGGAGATTGACATTCTACAATTTTCTACAATTTGTTGTCTCCATTACCCAGGTGTGACTGTTCTTATCTTACTCCTTCATCCTTTGTGGGTTTAGGAGGTGTTTTCATCCCTTTGAATTGTTCAGGGAGGTGTTCATCCCTAGTGTGATTCTAGGGAGGTGTTCATCCTTAGTGGGATTCTAAGGAGGTGTTTTTCATCCTTTGATTTGTTCAGAGGAGGTGTTCATCCCTAGTGAGATTCTAGGGAGGTGTTCATCCTTAGTGAGTTTCTAAGGAGGTGATTGTCTTTTTAATAAGTTTACTTTTTACTAGTTCTTCTGCTAAGTTGATTGTAATTTGTAAACTGAATTTGAAAGATAGTGAATTGGGAGTCACTCTTGTGTTAAGAGTTGACTGGAAACTGGATGTAGGGTTGGCTATACCCGAACCAGTATAAATCACTGTGTGTTCTTCTCTTTCCCTTATCTATTTTTCACTACATTACTCTCCTTACGCCCATTATTTTTATCTCTATTTGTCTCTATCTTATTGATATTTTATCTCTCTGATTATATTGTTTCCGCTTTATCTTTGTTCAATTTGATAATTAAAATTGAATTAATAAATATTGGACATCTTAAAATAAATTTTTAATTTGGCATCTATTTTAATTTGTGCATCTATTCACCCCCCCCCCCTCTAGATGTCATTTGTTAAACAGGTGGTATCAGAGCTTGGTTAGATAAGATATTTCTAAACGATCTGTCAAGATGTCTATGCAGAATCAAGTTTACAGGAAAGGAGCCTCAATAAACAGACCACCACTATTTGAAGGAGAAGACTATCAATTTTGGAAAGCGAGAATGGAAATATTTTTACAAACACTAGATTGCGGTGTTTGGGATGTTGTACTCAACGTTCCCTACATTCCGATGAGAATAATGGAGTCTAAAGTTGTTCCAAAGACTTTTGATCAATGGATGCCGGATGAAAACAAGTGTGTCTATTATGATGTAAGAGCCCCAAATGTTATTGTTTCTGCCTTAACTCATAATGAATCTTTCAGGATCTCATAATGCAAGACGACAAAAGAAATATGGGACACTCTTGAAGTAACAAATGAAGGAACAAATGAAGTAAAGTGAGCACGTAAGAACACACTCATCCAAGAGTATGAATTATTTCAAATGCAGCAAAATGAAAGCATCACATATTTCCAGACACGCTTCACACATATAGTAAATCACTTGAAAGCATTAGGAAAGAGTTTTAACAATGAGGAGTTGAACACAAAGATCTTGAAATCCTTAGACAAGAATTGGCAACCAAAGGTCACTGCTATTACAGAATCAATGGATCTCATAGAAATGAATATTGCTACTCTATTTGGAAAGTTACGAGAACATGAGACGGAGCTACAAAGGTTAAAGAATGGTGAACATAATCAAGCCAAGACGATAGCTCTAAAAGCAGAAAAATCTTCACAAGATGAAAGCGAAAATGAAGGTAAGTTATCGGATTTCGATATATCTTTTTTTGCTAAACAGTTTTCTCGTTTTATAAAGAACAGGAAAAAGAGACAGCAAAGAAAAGAGAAAACCAATAGGTACAGGTGCTATGGATGTGGAAAGCTTGGTCATATCAAACCAGACTGTCCAAAACTTAAGAAATAAAGGAAGAAAGAGAAGAACGATATCTATAAGAACAAATGCAAAGCTTATATTGCATGGGAGGAAAATGATTCTTCCACAACACAAGAGAGTTCTTCTGAAAGTAGTGATGGAGAAGAAGAAGCAAATCTTTGCTCGATGACAAAAAGTAATGATAAAGTCTCATCACATGATAAGAAATCGATCTGGTTTCTTGATAGCGGATGCTCCAGGCACACGATCGGTGACAAGAACAAGTTTGAAAGCTTCATAAAGAAGAGTCAAGGACATGTGACATATGGTGATAACAACAAGGGAAAAATTCTTAGATCAGGACAAATACAGGTAAGCAACAACTTCATGATTCAAGACGTGTTACTTGTAGAAGGATTAAAACACAACCTTCTGAGCATCAGCCAGCTATGTGACAAAGGATTGAAAGTTATCTTTGAATCAACTACATGCAACATAGTGAAGGACAACGCGCAAGAAACTATTTTGAAAGGTATGCGTCTTAACAATATTTATGTAATTGATCTTAACATCACAATTCCTAGGTCTATCTCCTATCTTGTTTCTAAGAATGAAGATCTGTGGTTATGGCACAGGAGAGTTGCACACATTCACATGCATCATTTAAATAAATTGATTTCAAAAAATTTAGTGATTGGCCTGCCTAAGTTAAGTTTTAACAAAGATAAAATTTGTGCGACATGTCAAAAAGGAAAGCAAACTAAAATCTCTTTTAAGAATAAAAATATTATCTCTACCTCACAGCCTTTAAAATTATTGCACATGGACTTATTTGGACCCTCTAGAACAAGAAGCCTAGGTGGTAATTATTATGCACTAGTTATTGTAGATGCTTATTCTAGGTTCACTTGGACTTTCTTTTTGGCAACTAAAAATGATGTTTTTAAGACTTTTAAGAAAATTGCTAAGGCTATTCAAAATGAGAAAGATTTGAATATAAAATCAATTTGAAGTGATCATGGTGGTGTATTTCAAAATGAGTTTTTTGAAATTTTTTGTGAAGATTTAGGCATAACACATAATTTTTCTTCCCCAAGAACACCACAACAAAATGGAGTTGTTGAGAGGAAAAATAGGTCCTTGGAAGAATTAGCTAGAACAATGTTAAATGAAAATAATCTTCCAAAATATTTTTGGGTCGATGATGTGTCAACTGCATGTTATGTGTTAAATAGGATTTTAATAAAACCTATTTTGAAACTCACTCCCTATGAAATTTTCAAAGGTAGAAAACCAAATATTTCTCATTTTAAAGTTTTTGGTTGCAAATGTTATGTTTTAAACAATGGTAAAGATAACCTTGGCATTGATTCTAAGGTTGATGAAGCAATTTTTTTAGGCTATTCTTTAAATAGCAAATCATTTAGGGTATTTAATAGGAGAACATTGCATGTAGAAGAATCTGTTCATATAACGTTTGATGAGTTTTTGGACCTTGAGGAGAACCCTCTTGAGTCAAGAAAAGGTTTTATAGATATTGAAGAAGAACAAATTGTAGCAAAAAAGAAACAGGTTCAGTCACAAGAAGACCAAATGGAGGATCTTAGAATGAGTTTAGAAGAACACACTATTTCTTAATCTCAACCAGTTCAAGATCTACCCAAAGAATGGCGTACACCAAGAGGACTCTCACTGGACAATGTTATTGGAAATGTAGATCAAAGAGTTACAACAAGAAGTAGAATGAATAACTTCTGTATGAATGTAGCTTTTGTTTCACAAGTGGATCCTAAAAGTATTGATGAAGCCTTACAAGATTAATACTGGATTCAAGCTATGAAAGAGGAATTAAATTAGTTCAAGAGAAATGAAGTTTGGGATCTAGTACCAAGAAAGAAGTCAATGCAGGTTATTGGAGAAAAATGGGTGTACAGGAACAAGTTGGATGAGTAGGGAAATATCACAAAGAATAAGGTAAGATTGGTTGCAAAAGGATATAGTCAAGAAGAAGGAATTGATTATGATGAGACATATGCACCAGTAGCAAGATTGGAAGCTATCCGGATTCTACTAGCCTATGAATATATCATGAAATTCAAATTATATCAAATGGATGTAAAGAGTGCATTCTTAAATAGATACATCAAAGAGGAGGTGTATGTGTGTCAACCTCCTGGCTTTGAAGATTATCAACATCCAAATCATGTTTATAAATTGAAGAAAGCTTTGTACGGACTCAAACAAGCACCTAGGTCATGGTATGAACGTCTAAGCAATTTTTTGGTGAGTCACAACTACAGGAGAGGTAAAATAGATCAAACTTTATTCATAAAAGAGCATAAGAAAAATATTATTATAGTTCAAATTTATGTTGATGATATAATATTTGGCTCAACTAACAATGATCTTAGTCAAGAGTTTGCCAAGATAATGTAGGGTGAGTTTGAGATGTCGATGATGGGTGAACTAACATTCTTTCTCGGACTGCAAATCAAACAGAAAACTGACGACATCTTCATTTTACAATCAAAGTACAACACTGAATTAATCAAGAAATTTGAATTAGAACATTCAAAGGAAGCAGCTACTCCAATGGCAACATCTTGTTATCTAGATCAAGATGAAAAAGGTAAGGCGGTTGACCAATTGAAATATAGAGGTATGATTGGTTTCCTACTTTATCTTACAGCAAGTAAACCTGATATTATGCATAGTGTGTGTGTGTGTGTGTGTCTGTGCTAGATTTCAGGCTAATCCTAAGGAATCACATTTAGTTGCTATTAAGAGAATTTTTAAATACTTAAAAGGAACTAGATCATTTGGCCTTTGGTATCCCTCAGGAGCTTCACCTAGCATTATAGGATATTGAGATTCAAATTATGGAGGATGTAAAATGGATAGGAAAAGTACAAGTGGGACATGTCATCTACTTGGTTGTTCACTTATTTCTTGGCATTCTAGGAAATAGGCTTGTGTTGCTCTATCCACAATTGAAGCTGAGTATATAGCTGCAGGTAGTTGTTGTGCCCAAGTTTTATGGATGAAGCAGCAGTTAGAAGATTACAACATTTTTCTAGATCATATTCCTTTAAAATGTGATAGTACTAGTGCAATAAATCTTACTTGGAACCTTATCATGCATTCTAGGACTAAGCATATAGAGATCAAACATCATTTTATTAGAGATCATATTCAAAAAGGAGATTGCATAATATAATACATAGATACCACCCATCAGTTAGTTGATATCTTTACCAAACCATTACCTAGAGATAGGTTTTATGAGTTAAGACAAGCCTTGGGTATTGTAACATCCTAATTCTCAGTACCTCTGATTTGTTAAATTTTGACAAAATCTTTGTCAAAATTTTAATAATTAAATTATTAGGAATTGGGTAAAGCGACTGTAGAGTTTTATGTTTATTAGATTATTTATGATTTTCTGAAATTTTTAGAAAACACTCAAAATTGACCCATTTTGCAGGCAACTGAGCGCCTAATAGTAATTATATGTTTTAAGGTAGAAATTGAAAGTAAGAGAAGTAATTAAATTAAGAATTTAATAATATTGTAGAGATGAGGAATGGATCATTTGGTTAGACCTTTGTCATAAGATTTGGGAGTTATGAGTTTGATTCTTGTATGTGCATTGAAACAATTATAATTTTTCTATTATTTTATAATTATTAGAAAATACTCATGTGTGTACTTGTATGGACTTAAGAATTTTAATTGTCACATTTAGAAATTATTGTTTTCTTGTATGCATTGAGTGTGGGTACAATAAAAGTTTATTATGTGTATGAGTTGATAAGAAACATATGATGGTTGATGTGGTTTGAAGTAATACTTGAATCTTAAGATTTGTGGGTTCAAATCTTGACTAGAGTAAAAAGGAAAAAATAATGGATAATTTTTTGTAATCTAATCTGCTGAGCGGATTGTGGTTTGAAATGCGGCCTCTAATCCACTGAGCGGAAATTACTTTTAAAAAGGAGTGTCCTTCTCTCTGCAATCGTAATTTCCTCATTTCTCTCTTTCTCTCAAAACTTTCCTTACAAATCTTGATTTTCTTGAGGAGCTCCAAGAGGTAAGTTTGTTTCTCTCAATCTCCTCTACATTTCTACCGTTTTATTTTTCAAAACAGTATATTTTCTAACTTTCTCCTCACTTGGCTGAGTTTGAATGGGTATAGTAAGAGTGTTATTATAGGTTTTATACCTAGGATACTAGAATAATGCTTAAAGTTGAGGATTAGAAGTGGTTAAGCTAAAAACTTTAAGAATCCTAATTCGTAGGTACTTTTCATTGAATTTCTGATATTTGTTTGAACAGAATTAGAAATTAGTATCTTCATAAAAGTTGTATATCTTTAAGTTATCGAAATTCAGAAACTGGTTTCATATTAAACGGATATTTGTAGCTCAAGTTATGTCCATTTTACTGTCAAGTGTTATAGCTGTGACGTTAAGAGGTTGCCCTGTTTCAACAGCCTCGATTTTTGAATTATTGGGATTGATATGTGTGAAATTAAAACTTAATTCCTTCATAAAAGTTGTATGAAATTATATTCCCGAAATTTAGAAATTTGTTTCATGTTAATAGCTTATGTGTATCATGAGTTATAATCCAATTACCAAGGCATGTTCATAATGTTATTGTAGTTGAGCCTAGTTGGAAACAACCACTGAAAATTGAAAATTGCATCTATTTTATAGGGTATTTGAATTTATTTCCTTCATCAATATTGTAGGTAATTAAGTTATTGAAACTTTGGTTCAAATCTCATGCCAAAATAGCTTATATAACTCTAGAAAATTTTGAAATACTGAACCTTGTCCATGTTTGCTATTAGGATTTTTCCTACTCTAAGTGCATATAAAATAGGATAATTTTCTAAGATAATTGTAAGTTGAATGTGAGCTTAAAATATTATTAGAAATGGATAAACAACATAAAGTGAATTTAAATTCTCATGAGATAGAAACATAGAAATATAAAATTCTAACTAGTATTTTTTTACGTATATAGATTTTGTTGAAACACAACATCAAGCTTTGAAATGAATAAGTGTGGACGTACCAGGTAAGGGGTGGGCTATATAGTAAGAATTACATCATAAACTTGTTTGACCTTATTTGTTGAATTTGTCTAAATTTATTATGATTGATAATTTTGATTTCATTATATGTTTGGTTGTGAAAGTGATCATGAATTGCTTACGTGTATGATGGTGTAAAATACATGTTTGGTACTCTATTATGATATGTATTGTCTTTGAGTGAGCATTTATATGCATGGTGGTTTTTCATGAGAAAATTTATTCAAAATTAAATTGAAAGAATTGGATGATGGGTTGTGAATCCTTTTTGAACTGTATTGGAAGTTTTCTACTTGTAACAAGTGATTGAAATTTTTTGGGAAGTCTGTATTACAAGGGAAACTCTGTCAAAATTTTTGAAAAAATGTGAATTTCTAAGAAAAACCACTTAGGGACTCATACATTACTCATCTGAAAATGGTGATTTGTGAAATCTGGGGAATCAGAGATTATGGACTCTGAGAATACGATAGGGAGGTCCTGAGGGAGGACTTGAGGATAGAAAGGGTAGTGGTTGGAGGCCCCAAAAGACCCATACTCGCTACCTGTTGTCGGAGATCTCACTGTACAAACTCTCCTATACCTGACTGTGCTCTTGTCGTATATCAATATTCAGTGAGTTACTGGGTTTATATTTTTGAGCATGGGTCTCAACAATCCCGTGGGTGGATTTTCCATGCCTAGTAGTGTCAACTCCTGGCTACCCCAGTACTGATTTGATAAATGATTCGGGCCTGCATGCATAAACATTTTAGAAAACATATTAGGATCATGCATCATTAACATCAATCATTTGGAATTTGATTGACTTGTGAATGTTTATGAAGTTGATTTTAAAATGATGTATGAATTGTTGCTCATCCTCTTATCTTTCTATTTTCTTTATTTCCTTTGTACTTGCGGTACTCGTTGGACCTGATCGGTCATTGTTTGAAGAGAGGGGAGATGACACAGATTCCACACCCGATGAATATGACACTCATACTCATTAGTTGGGAGCCACAATGATGGCAACATGTATTGGGATAAACATATCCAAACTTTTATAAACAGTCTTTTGTAGTATATAGTCCTACATGGTACTGGGTAGTAGTCACTCTTTTGTGTAGTTAGCTGTAGGAAATATCCCAAATGTTGCCCTTAATATTTTGAAGGACTGTACTAATATTTTATCTATATATAATTATGAATGTTTACTTTTAGTACTTTTTAAAATGATGAAATGCAGGAATGGGTTATTGAAAATTTATATATTAATCTTATGTACAAGGGAAAGATTATTATTGGTTTAAAAAAAATTATGCTAAAAATTAGTAATTCTTCTGATTGAGTGTTTATAAGGTAGGGTGTTACAAGTATCCTAGATATTGCCTCCTTAATATAATTTTCTTCTCTATGAACATTTTGTAATGCATTATCTTCTCTACCTTAATTTATGTACTAATATGTGCAAATTTGTTCTCAATTTCTATTACAATATTTTACATAATTATCAATGAGACAGGAAGATATTTTGATGATATTAATCTGTGTGAAACAGGGGGAGATTTTTTTTCTCTTATAATATTTTTATGATTATCAATGAAACAGAGGGAGATTTTTTGATGAATTAAAATTTGTGTGAAATTCATTCCTATATCTGAATTAAACAGGGAGAGTTAAGAGAAGTTTTTGCTCATATGAGTTAGGGAGAGTCTTGTTATTAATATATCCAGGGGGAGATTAAGAGACTCTGATACTTGATACTATACTATGTTAATCTTGAGTTGGCTATATAGAGTCAAGCATTTTAATTTATTTCATGTGTTTCCTTGATCATCATCAAAAAGGGGGAGATTGAAAGAAATGAGGGGGAGATTGATGGAAATGTCCCTACATTCCCAAGAGATGATTTTGATGATGATTCAAGTTAACTACATTCAAGTCAACACCATTCAAGATGAATTAAGAACAAGATGAATTTAAGACGTTGGTGACAATGTGAAACATTTCCCTACAAGCCCAAGATATGATTTTGATAAAGATTTTATTCAACATTCAAGTAAGCCCAAGATAATTCCTGAAGACTAGACAAAGTCTTAGAATACTGGATATGGAGGTACAAGTTGATGAAGTAATATTATGCATAAGTCTCCAAAGCACAAGTGTGATAAAATTCATAACATTATATTTTTAACTGTTATAATCAATTATGATGCATCAGAAATGGAAAAATAATTTTCTCTGTCATAATTGATTATACTGGTATCATAATCAATTATGGCAATTCAAATTTGAAAAATATATCTATTTTGAAGAATAAATGTTTTTAAATATATCCTGATTTTTATTCACGAAAATATTAATGTACAACGACCATTTTCTGATGCTATTTTTCTATTTAATTAAGTTTTGATGAAAAATCAAAAATACACAATTACAGAATTCGAAAATACAATTTACATTCAATCAGTATTGAGAAAAGAATTTTGAGCAAGACAACAGAGATATTTTACACCTTCTGAGAAAACCCTCTTCTCTACTGTCTTCTGTACTTTCATTGTTAATCACACTTGTTCTTGGAGATTGACATTCTACATGCTTCTACAAATTGTCTCCATTACCCAGGTGTGACTGTTCTTATCTTACTCCTTCATCCTTTGTGGGTTTAGGAGGTGTTTTCATCCCTTTGATTTGTTCAGGGAGGTGTTCATCCCTAGTGTGATTCTAGGGAGGTGTTCATCCTTAGTGGGATTCTGAAGAGGTGTTTTTCATCCTTTGATTTGTTCAGAGGAGGTATTCATCCCTAGTGGGATTCTAGGGAGGTCTTCATCCTTAGTGGGTTTCTAAGGTGGTGATTGTCTTTTTAATTAGATTACTTTTTACTGGTTCTTCTGCTGAGTTGATTGTAATGTGTAAACTGAATTTGAAAGATAGTGAATTGGGAGTCACTCTTGTGTTAAGAGTTGACTGGGAATTGGATGTAGGGTTGGCTATACCCGAACCAGTATAAATCACTGTGTGATTTTCTCTTTCCCTTATCTCTTTTTCACTGCATTACTCTCCTTACGCCCATTATTTTTATCTCTATTTGTCTCTATCTTATTGATATTTTATCTATCTGATTATATCGTTTCTACTTGATCTTTGTTCAATTTGATAATTAAAATTGAATTAATAAATATTGGACATCTTAAAATAAATTTTTAATTTGGCATCTATTTTAATTTATGCATTTATTCACCCCCTCTAAATGTCATTTGTCTAACCGAAGTGATTAAAATCAAATGAAATTTAATATATTTCATATATTTTTCAATTTGATATTATTTTATTAATTTAATCTAAAATAACTTTAAAAATAATATAATTTTATGATAAAACTATTTTATATTAAATTAATATATATATATATATATATATTTATTGAAATAAATAAAACTTTATTTTGAAGATAATAATTTAAAATACTATTCCATTCAAAAAATAATTAATAATTTACAAATAACTTTGTAATTGCCTAGTATTTAATTATAATTTATATTTATTATCTTGTAAATGACTATTTCTTTTCATAATATTTATGTCATTTTTCTTATTTTTTTTATTCTATCTCTCTTTATTTTTCTTCATATAAAATATATTTTTTTAAATAGTGAGATTTTTTTTCTTAAATAACCATTTTAGTTTATGATAGTGTAAATGTGTAACAATTAGTATATGAAAGATGAAAAATCTCATTTACTTAAATATTCAACAATTATAAATTATTAACTTTTATATATAACGGTTTAAAGACTACAAGAATACTAAATTATATTATTCAAAAATTAATTTATTCAAGAACAATTTTCCATCAAGTTATATATCAGTACATAATATTACAATTTTTATATATATTAAAAAATATCCTTCTTTCATACATTTTATTCCTTAGTTTAAGATTTTTCTCACATATTAAAAAATAAATAAAAACTGAAAACTTTTACTAAATTATTCTTGTACTCTCATCTATTTCATTCTTTGTAATGGTTGCATTCTTGAACAAATAATCACTACCTCTTTCTATAAACTCACCTAACAATGCATATTTGTTAAATGGATTTTTTTTATTTGTATCTATTTGCGTGAGTATTTATTCAAGATAATATTAGAATAAAATTATAATCATTACATTAAAAAAATAAATGATAGTCAATTTAAAAACTTAATAAAAAACTTAAATCACATCTCAAATTAAATGGAGGAAGCATAATTCATTTTCAATTTCTTGAATAAAAGTAATCATTTATCTCAGTTTTTTTAAAATAAAAATTTGTCGATTTGTTGATAGTCATATTTCATAATCTATAATTATATATAAAAGAGATTTTTTTATAACTATTATTTTATGTTATTGAAAAGAGAAAAATAAAAGTATAATAATTTTAAAAAAATAATTATCATGATATATATATATATAAAGAAAAAAGAAAAAAATGAAAACATTTAAAGAATGGAAAGAGAAAATAAAATAATATTTCAGAAAAATTAATTATTACAAAAATTGAACTCGCAAACATTGTAACGTCTGTATTTTCATAAGTAGTATCTATAACGAGAATGACTTAGAAAATTCTTAAAAATAAAATATATTATTTAAATATTGATTTTATCGTTAAAATAGCTTAAAACATGCTTAACTATAATTTATTTTAAGTAATTTTGACTGTAAAATTTATATTAAAATAATATAATTTACTTTTAAGAATTAGTATCAATTCTTATAATGCCATAAACTAAAGGAGATGTAAATCCAACTTAAAGAAAAGAAAACCTATATAAACAATAAATAGAACGAGGCAAATGTCGTATGCTCCATGTTTCATGCTTTTGTTCTTTCACATCAAATAATCGCATATAGGAATGGCAACAGGGGCGGCGGATTTTGCCTCCCTTGCTCCAACTATTTTACCGTCCTTATTTGTATAGGACTAGAAATTAAATCTTTATTCTCGTCCGGTTAGATTTTGGGTTTCTTATTCTTGTCTCATCTTCAATTTATATTATTTTTAAAAAGATAATTAAATTTATAATAAATTAATTTTATTATGTATTTTTTATATATAAATAAATATTTATAATTTTATAATTTATAATTATTATTAATTAAATATATATATATATATATATTTAATTTATTATATTTATATTAAAATATATATGTAAAAAAAATATTTAATCATTTTTTATTTATATATATATAGAATATTTATAACATTATTATTATAATTATTATAACACTGTATTCAAATATTTGAATACTTATAACATTATTATTATTATAATACCTGTATTTAAACATTTAATTACATATATAAGTTAATTCATTTTTAAGTTGTCATTTAAAAATATGAAATATATAATTTATAAGAAAATATTTAATAAGTTAATTCTTATTTAATTAGTTCAAAGTAATAAAAGTTTAAATTATCAATTCCTTTTAATATTTTTAAATACAATTATTTTATTAAGATAAAATTTGATATATGATAAATAAGAATACTAAGATAAAAAATTATGACATAATAAAACCTAATAAATATAAATTATAAATAAAATAATATTAGTTATTACTAAGATTTATGTAAAATATTTAAAAAAAGATAAAAAAAATTAACTTTGTGTTCATCAAATTGGTTGAAAAGATTAAAAAAGAAATTATGGGATAAGAAAATGTGAAAAACAGAAAGATAGGAGAGAATAATGTAATAAATTAATTGATATAAAAGATAAAAAAAAAGTGGGTAGAAGAAAAATAAAAATGGTCAAATATAAAAAAAATGACCTTATATGTAATAGAAACAGAAAAGAAAATACTTTTAAAATATTAATATTTTAAATTTAAATTTAAATATAAAGTCGGAGCGGGGGTGAGGACGGGGATGGGACGAGGACAAGGTCGGGATGGGGATTGCATCACTCATCCCGCCCCCGACTTTTTAAAGTGAGGAAAACCCGAACCCGCCCCCGCCCTGGTCAACTCGGGTTTTTCCCATCAAACTCAGGGTGGGGATGAATCGGTCTCCACTGGTACGAGTTTAATTGTCATCCCTAATCACATAACATAATGACTTTAGGAGTCTAATAACCTAATTCGAAATTCAAAAAGATATTTTCTTGGCTAATCTAAATGAGAGTTAAGTTCTACATTGAATAAGAATGAGAAAGTTAAATAACATATAAGGAAGAAAGATCCATAACCCAAAGTCTTAAGGTTTTAAGTTGAGAGTAGTGTTATATTCTCTTATATAGTTGACTCGTGTCCCATTTGTTAAAATCTCCTTCTTGTTAACTGCTTCAAAAAACCTAACAGTAGTATCATAGCCGATGATTTGTGGTGACCGGCTCGATTAAGAATAGATGAAAGATTCTATATTATGAATCCTTGTGTTGAAAGTCTTACTGTTAAGGATTTCAGACAAGTGAGTCACGTTGAGTTGAACGATGTTACACTACTAGATACTCATGGTTAATAAATATTTTCACTCCCGTTGGGTTGAACGACGATACACTACTAGATACTCATGGTTAAGAAATGTTTTTGCTCAAGTGGGAGGTGAAAGGGAATCACACTTGAAGGGGAGATTGTTGGGTAATCCAAGTATAAGTTAAGTTGTACATTGAGTAAGAATAAAAAAGTTAAGCAATATAAGAAGAAAGACTCATAACTCAAAGTATTAAGATTTTGGACTAAAATGGTATTATATTATATTATATGATTGATTTATGTTCCATTTATTAAAATCGATCTGTAGTTAATTCCTCAAAATACCTAAAATTTTTGAAGTCAACTATATTTTTGTACATTTATATATAAATATATTATATAATAATCATGAACAAATTTAAATATATAAGACTAAGGAGACAAAATAAAAGAATTTAAATTTTTAATAATAATTTTAATAAAGATATGCATCGATACGCTTTGTATATCCCAATGACTTTAGCTTAATCTTATTACCTATTAATCAATGATTAATATTATAGAAAGAAGTGTGTGACGCCACACTTTCACTTTTAATATTTTATGGAACATGTTTAACACACCTGCCACCAACTTTGCACTTGTATTGGTAAAGGGTTGAATAACCTACCCTGTTATTTTAATGAGGAATGGGGAATAAGGAAGATACCACCCTTTGACTTTTCTAGATCCACTTTCCCTTCTTTTTTGTATGTTTTTCTGTCTCTTCATTGTATAGTTAATAATTGTTAATATCCATGTTTTCCAGGTTATTTTCACCTCACCTCAGCTTCAACATTCTTAATAAAATAATTAGGAAAATATCATGAAAGGTTTGTTATATTATCATCATCATCGTTAGTTTTTTTTTTTCATAACGATTTCTTATTTCTATTAGATTATTTTATTAAATAAAAATAATTTGATTATTTAATAAAATATTAATTATTAATTAAAGAATTTTTTTAAGGATAAAATATATTTTTATTAAATAACTAGTTTAATATAATTAAAATATTTTGTTTGTTTTTATATAATAATAATAATTATTTTATTAAATTTTTAATGATCACGATTTAATAAGTGGTTAATTTTATTTTATATGAATCATTTTAATGTATATATATATATATATATATATATATATATATATATATATTGAGGTTTTAATTATGGAAAAAAAATTCATGAAAAAATTATGACTAATATCATATGTATGATGATAATAATCGGGTTTGAAAAGTTTCTTTTTGTTAAATTTTTATAATATTTGGACGAATTACTGAATTGTATTTAATGATCCTTATAATATAAAATTAACTATTTTTAATAAATAATTAAAAACTTAATAAAATAATTAATAATGTATAAAAATTAAATAAAATATTTTAATTGTATTAAATTCAAACATTTATCATAATTATTCCTGTTTTCCTTTTTTTTTAAATAAACGGGTACATAATTTCTCAAAACTAAACTCACGTTATTTTGTAATTTTGTTTATTTTATTTGATTTGATATTTTGATAATATATAATAAAATAGTTAGTTTTAAAAATTTATTTTTATAATCAAAATATATTATACAATGATATTTAATTAAATTATTATTTTTATATAATAAATGAAATTATATAAAAATGAACGATATATATAGTGGAAATTAATATTTAATTCATTAAAATAAGATGGTGTGGTAAATGTTTCCAATGGAATGAATTGCTAAAGTTTTCATTTGTTATGACGTTTACAGACACCTACGTTTTAGTTTTTCTCAGTCTATACTTATTTTCAGATTTTAACTTAATGAATCTAATAAATTGAACGGTTATTAATTTATGCATTGAATTTGTGATTTGAAAAATTAATGAATGTAAATCGAATAATGATATATTACTTTTATCATTAGTTATTTAATATTAAATTTATAAAATATTTACATAAATATTCTATAAGTTTTGCTATTACTTAATTGATGCATGTTATTATCTCTTATAATAAAAAATAATAATAGAATATTTGTTCCCAGAAACCATTTAATAAATTGGATAATATTTTTGAAATTATAAGAGTTTTAAGAGGTAATTTTTGTCATTTAACTTTAATGACAAGTTGGTAGAAGTAAATATGAAGGTGAAAAAAAATAGCAATTGATTGTTTTCAAAATAGGTCCTGAATGAGCTTTTTCAATATTGGATATAGTTAGGCATCCAATCAAAATCCAAAAGGCTCCAAGCCAAACTGAGGTTGGTTGGATCAGAATATCTAAGGGAAGTTTGGTGGCAATTTTCAGAGTTTGACAATGCTATCTTAGCTCAGCATGATCATGTTCTTTTTTCTTTTTTTTTTTAATATTTTGGTACATTTTGACTGCAAGTGTTTACAGTTGAACATAGATACATTTTCAACCCAAAGGAACTTCACTTTTTCAACATTGATTTTATATTATACTAATACTATTCCAAATATTTTTATGGCTTAAAAAACAAGTTCTTTTGTTCATTAATTTGACCTTAATCTTATCATGCTGCTTCTGCAATGCCACATTTTCCTCTCTTCTTACCAGATTAACAAACCTAAGATCTCTACATCTCTTTGCTTCATGACCGGTTAAATGTGATCTTTTTATAGGATCCTCATTCCTACCCGGTTTTGATCTTACAAGTTTAAGGGATGTGACTTGGCCCAATTTTTGAAGTTTGAACTGCATACTGTATAGAAGTCTATGCTCCATGGTTAGCATAGTCCTACATTTGTTGAACCACATATACCTTCTGCAGATCCATAAAATAATATTAAGAGCAGTGAACTGCAAGGTCTAGTGAGTTACCAGGGAAAACACAAGACTCATGTCCCACTCAAGGCCATAACAGAATTCAATCAATGGAAGTTAGATGTATGGAGACCATGTGTTAGAATCCAAGATAAGGTTTTAGTTTATAAACACAAGTTTTTCATTTGTTTTTTCTTATTTCCTATCTTGTGCGCCCTAGTAATGTCCAGCAGAAACATTACCAAGTTCACTTGGCTAAGAGATTTTATTTAATTTAAATTATGAGTTGACAAGTGAGAGAGAAAACAACAATAATAAAAAATATCAAAAAATATATAAGGTAAATAATTTCTCAAAATTGCCAACAATATATAAAGAATAATAATAGAAAATAATAAAAATAATCAAGTGAGAACTTTTTCTTAACCTGATAAATAAACACTCAAATGTATAAATAAGTCAATCAAACTCCATTAAAATTAAAATATGGGTATAAAAGAGTCAAATAAAATATTCAAACTAATGCTTACAAGATGTTAATACATAAAAAAATAATAATGTTCTCAAATTTGAAAAAGAAAAGAGAAGTCTAAATATAATAATAATGCTTAAAATCAGGGATGATAATTAAACTCGTATCAGTGGAGACCGATCCGTCTCCGTCCCGAGTTTGACGGAAAAAACCCGAGTTGATCGGGGCGGGAGCGGGGATGGGTAATGCAATCCTCACCCCGACCCTGACTCCGTCCCCGCCCCGACTTTATATTTAAATTTAAATTTTAAAATATTAATATTTTAAAAGTATTTCTTTTTCTTTTTCTATTACATATAAGGTCATTTTTTTTTATATTTCACCAATTTTTTTTCTTCTACCCACTTTTTATTTTTTTTAATCTTTTATATCAATTAATTTATTACATTATTCTTTCTCTTACCTTTTAGTTTTTTACATTTCCTTAATATTTCCCATCAATTTGTTTTTTTTTTCAATCTTTTCAACAATTTGATGAACACAAAGTTAATTTTTTTTATTTTTTATCTTTTTCTAAATATTTTACATAAATCTTAGTAGTAACTAATATTATTTTATTTATAATTTATATTTATTATAAGTTTTATTATGTCATTTTTTTATCTTATTATTCTTATTTATCATATATCAAATTTTATCTTAATAAAATAATTGTATTTTAAAATATTAAAGGAATTGATAATTTAAATTTTTATTATTTTGAACTAATTGAATAAGAATTAACTTATTAAATATTTTCTTATAAACTATATATTTCATATTTTTAAATGACAACTTAAAAATGAATTAACTTATATATATAATCAAATGTTTGAATACAGTATTATAATAATATTATTATAAATATTAAAATATTTGAATACAATGTTATAATAATAATAATGTTATAAATAAAAAATGATTAAATATTTCTTTTACATACATATTTTAATATAAATATAATAAATTAAAATTTATATTTAATTAATAATAATTATAAATTATAAATATGTATTTATATATAAAAATAGATAGTAAAATTAATTTATTATAAATGTAATTATCTTTTTAAAAATAATATAGATCGGGGACGGGACGGGGACGGGATGGGGCGGGAACCCGAAACCCAGCGAAGACGGGGATGAGGACTTAATTTCTAACCCGGCGGGGATCGGGGGCAGGGACGGGGATGTTTAAAAAAGTCGGGGGCGGGGATCAGGGAGGCAAAACCCACCCTCGCCTCGTTGTCATGCCTACTTAAAATATAAGAATCATAATTTTATTGAGAGCATCTCTAAAAGGAATTACTACCAAGAGTTGTTTAGAATTAGGAATAAAAGTGAATATTTTATTATGAACTCCATATTTGAGTTGCTTAGAAGTGGAGAAAGTTGATTGAATAAGCAACTCTGACTAAGTTTAATAGTAACTCAACTGTCAGACCCATAATAAAATATTCAATTTTATTCTTAAGCAACTCTTGTTAAAAACTTCCTTTAGAGATGTTATGAGGAAACTCAATAAATATATCAAACAGTTTGTTCGCCTTTTTGATATTGTAAATTTACCCTCTTTATTTTAACATAAAAGACCTCTCTCCACTAAGGTTGAATAAGATAAAATGAGTTTGACTAATTTGGACTTTTTAGGCACATAAATAATGGAAGATAAGAACTAACGACCTTTTTGGGAACTGAGGGGCAATGACCCCCAAAGTTTTGTAACTTTCATATCATTTATGATTTGGCCTCACAAACTTAATAATGATCATTTAATATATTTACTTATATATTTACAATTTTATCCTCTCAGTTTTCTAACTCATAATTTATGATTTTGATCCTTAAACTTAATAATCATTTAATATATTTATTTACTTATATATTTACTATTTTATTCTCTCACCATTTTATCTTCTTTCACCTTTTATATTTATTTATTATTTATTAATAATATATTATTTAGTCCCCAAAGTTTTGTAACTCCATATAATTTATGATTTTGGTCCTCCAAATTTAATGATCATTTAATATATTTACAATTTTATCCTCTCAACCTCCTCTTAGTTTTAAACTCATATAATTTATGATTTTGGTCCTCAAACTTAATGATTATTTAATATATTTATTTACTTATATATTTACAATTTTATTCTCTCACTATTTCATCTTTTTTCACCTTTTATATTTATTTATTATTTATTAATAATATATTATTTAGCCCCCAAAATCAATGGTCAAAATCTCATCACCGGACACAAGTTAATCATATAAGATAATATAACATCATTTTAACTAAACACCTTAAGACATTGGGTATAGATCTTTCACCTACTCCAAATTGTATCCAACAATAAAATTATATTCAATGGTTTGTTAGATGATCGATTCGGTTGAATACAATTTAAAATAGGTGAAAGATCCTAGATTATGAATTTTTGTATTAAAAGTTTTCCTGGCAAAAGTTTCAAACAAATGAATCTCATTATATTGAATGATAATATAAGTAAGGTCATTATTGGATACCCATGGTTAATAAATATTTTGGTTTGAGTGGGTGATGTACCAATATAAAAAGGAATCACACTTAAAAGGGAGATGATTGAGAATTTAAGTGTGAGTTGAAATATCACATTGGATAGAAATTAGAAAATTAAGTAATTTACAAGTGAAAAAGACTTATAACCTAATATTTTAAGATTTTAAGTTGAATGTGATATCATATTCTTTTATATTATTATTTTGTGTTATATTATAAAGAATCTTTTTGTTATTAACTTTTTATCATCAAAAATAAATATTTTCTATTATAAATAAAAGTCATATATCATATACATATTAAAAAGAATAATACAACAAGGTTTATACAAGTCTTTTACAATATTAAAAAAGTGATACAACAGGGTTTATACAAGTCTTTTATAATTTTTTTCTTTTTAAAATGTATCATTTTGATCTTTTCATTAATCATATGCCTCCCAACCTTAACAAAGATCTAGAAGAAATCTTACACATCTTCTAGACAACTTAGGCTTATGGTTGTTACAACTCGCTTAAAACTAAACATGAAAATATGCACCGGCTTATGGTTGTTACAACTCGCTTAAAACTAAACATGAAAATATGCACCAAGATATTGCCATCCTAACAGACATGGACCACACGCAATCTATCTTCCATTTCCCAAACATTCAGCAAATCTTTCACGCTTCCCGGACCTCACAACCATGTCTCCATTTTTTTTTTTTTTTTTACATTTTCCACCCATTATACCACTACTGCTACAACCACCGTCACTTTTTAACCTTTCTCTTCACTTGGATGGAGTCACGAGAGTTAGATTGAATAATATATATATACATTAATAATTATTTGTGATATAATATATATATATATAAATATAATTATTAAAAAATTATAAATTATCCATGAATATTTAATATTGATATAAAATAAATATACATGAAATTAAATATGTTTTAATTATATTTGACGATATTTTATATTATAAAAATTGTTAATTATTATATAATTTATAGTTGGAGGTTCTCATTGAGGGTTTTCTAAATTCTCCCAAATTTCTTCTTTGTGTTCGTACTTCAAATCTATGTTTAAAATCTAACATTGAGAACACTCTTACAAGAAGTTGATGGTAAGAAATGAGATAGAAATGACATGATTTTGAGGTAAGTTGTTTGTTTGTATATTTTGTCTAGAGGCTTTTTTTTTTTTTTTTAATGATTATTATGTTTATGCTTTGTTCCATATTTATGGTTGATTATTATATATAGGATAAGTTTTGCTTAAATACAATGTTATAATAATAATAATAATAATATTATTATTATTATTATTATTTTATATCCACATAAAATAAATGATTAAACTTTCTGTTACATGTATATTTTATTATAAATATAATAAATTAAAGTATATATTTAATTAATAATAATTATAAAATTATAATATTTATTTACATATAAAAAATATTAAAATTAATTTCTTATAAGTATAATTATTTTCTTAGAAGTAATGTAAAACGGAAACAGGTTGAGGACGGAGAAACCCGAGATCCAATTGGAAAGGAGATGAAAACTTAATTTTTAACCCCAACGAGGATCAAAGGTGGGAATGGAAAAAGTTAAAAAAGTTGAAAACGATTCAAAAAAGTCAGAGATAGGGTCAGAAATAGGCATGACAACGGGACGGAACGGGTTTTACCTCCCCGATCCCCGTCCTTGACTTTTTTAATCATCTCCGTCCCCGCCCCGATCCCTGCCGGGGTTAAAAATTAAGTCTTTATCCCTATCTCCGCTGGGTTTCGGGTTTCCTCGCCTCCGTCTCGTCCCTCATCTATATTATGTTTAAAAGGATAATTATATTTATAATAAATTAATTTTACTATGTATTTTTTATATATAAATAAATATTTATAATTTTACAATTTATAATTATTATTAATTAAATATATATTTTAATTTATTATATTTATATTAAAATATATATATATATATATATATGTAAAATAAATATTTTTTATTTTATATATATATATATATAATATTTATATTATTATTATTATAACACTATTTAAACATTTGAATACTTATAACATCATTATTATTATTATTATTATTATTATTATTATTATTATTATTATTATTATTATTATTATATTGTATTCAAACATTTGATTATATATAAGTTAATTCATTTTAAGTTGTCATTTAAAAATATAAAATATATAATTTATAAAAAAATATTTAATAAGTTAATTATTATTTAATTAGTTCAAAGTAATAAAATATTAAATTATTAATTCTTTTTAATCCTTTAAAATATAATTATTTTATTAAGATAAAATTTGATATATGATAAATAAGAATAATAAGATAAAAAAATATGACATAATAAAATCTAATAAATATAAATTATAAATAAAATAATATTAGTTACTATTAAGATTTATGTAAAATATTTAGAAAAAGATAAAGAAAAAAATTAACTTTGTGTTCATCAAATTGGTTGAAAAGATTGAAAAAAAAAGATAAATTGATTGGAGAGATTAAAAAAATGTGAAAAACTGAAAGGTAGGAGATAATAATATAATAAACTAATGTATATAAAAGATTAAAAATGACAACAAAATTAAAAAGTAGATAGAAGAAAAGTAAAAGATGATAAAATATAAAAAAAAATGACATTATATATAATAGAAAAAAAAATATTTTTAAAATATTAATATTTTAAAATTTAAATATAAATGAGAAACGGGTTGGTCCTCGTGGATTTAATTGTGAAAGACAAAATTCAACCCAACCCGATTCAATTGTTATGCCTACTACGAATATATCTACTTTTAGATTATTTATAAATTGACTAATATACCAAAAACTCAATAATCTCAACGTGGTTAAGAGTTTTACCCAATTATATTTTTTTTTAAGAACAATTTTATATAATAAAAGTTAAATTATCTTATCCAAAATAAGAATTTGAAAATTAAGAAAATTGAATTGATTTATTTTAATAAAATATTTAAAAAATATAAATAATTCAAATTTAAAAAAACGTAAAAGAAATTTTCTATTAAACACTCTAAGCGTTATAGATAGTATAACTTTTAATTGATTGAAAATATAATAATGTTTTCTATTCTAATATTGCATATAGAATAAGCTCTATTTTGATGAACGATGATGATACATAATTTGCTATTAAAAAAGTTATTAGATTTTTCCATATTTTGGACTTCCGTTGGATATGCTTTTTGTGCAATTTTCTTTTTTTAGTTGTGACTGTATTTTATTTTAATATTAATTGTATTTCATAGCTTTCATTTAACGGGATCTAATTAAATGAATACTATGTTTTCAGTAAAAAAAAAAAAAAGCTTCATAATTATTGTTAAAGTACAATATCAATCCAAATTTTAGAAATTAAAATAATATTTTTAAAGGATAAAAGATGGAAACAAATTGTATTAAATTATAAAGAACTAAAACATGAATGGCGAATTAAAAAACAACCTCGGATTTAAGGGGAAAATGTTAATTTTGCCTCAAGTATGTATGTATAAAAGACAAAAAATAAATTCTTCAAAGAAAAAGTCATATAAATTGAACTTTTTTTTTTTTTCTAAAGGTTCTCGCTTTTCATTCAACTAATACAACATTTGTCCTAAACCCAATAAGTAAAATGTTAGTCACGCACTATCGTCGTGGGAGGAAAAAAAAAAAAACAAAGACAAAAGCGAGTATATCAATGCAAAACTTATTTTTTTATTTTTGTAAAATTAGGAACAAAGCTGCATGACAAATACAATTTCATGAACTAAAGCCAGTTTACTCAGAAATAGGGGCATTTCAAAGTTTAGATTATATTTGCTACTTCTTAAAAAAATTCAAATAAGTGAAAACGGGAATGGAAATCCCGAGTCATCACGTTGAAATGATGAAACTTTAACTAGAGAAGACTTTGGCTGTTTCAATATCCAACTAGCAAGGGATATGAAATTAATAGATGATGACTTTAAGACAACAAATAATTTCATGCAAGATAAAATTATCTGTTGCAATTCGTTCGTTGTACGGACTTGATAACGTATTTGTCGTCAATGTGAGTTCTCAATAAGTATTTTTTCACGCTGTTTTAGAATTCTATGATAACTTTCCATCATAGATTTATTCAGCAAATACTTACGCTCTCTAACTAAGCACGAAGAAAAACTCAACACAGGCCAAACAATTAATTAACATTTGTATCCATCAGTCCCCAAAACCGATAAGGATTTCATATATTCACAAAAGACATCAGGTAGCAAGCCAGAAAGAATAGTTTTAGCCAATTGTGACACAATTTGTTGCCAACTGTGAAGTTTCAAATCAAATTAGTCATGAAATTTTTATATAACAATAATATAGGTGTTCTCCAAGACAGTATGATCAACTCAAAGTGTGAGTTGATCCATGTTCTTAATGTTTCTAGATATTCCATGAACTGACCGTCCTTCATCTTGTTCATCATATGGGTTAGCTCGGTAATTGGATATTGCCTCTTCATTGTCAGAACAGCCTGGCCTTTCGGTAAGAAACTGTTCCCAGAAAACATCGTTCACCCTGTCTGGAGGAGCTGGATTAACTTGGTTGTTACTAGCCTCCTTTGGTGAAGCTAAATCGGTAGCCTCAGCTACGTTTCGGTTTGAGGAAACGCCACTATCAGATTCTTTACCATTGGCAAAAAATCTCGATTCTGCCAATTTGCCAATTTCTTGACAGTCAATTTGGGGTGATCTGGCTGAGTAAGAATTTCTGTTCACTTGCAATGGACAAGATGCCAGGGTTAAATTTAATTGGCAGGATATATGACTATCGCCTTCTTCACTACTTGGCTCCAAAGAGATCAGTTTTGAGTTCTCAGTAGTTGTTGCTTTTCGCGGTAAACATGGATCCATCCTAAAAGTAAAAGAAGCCCCTGTATCTGCAAGTTCTAATGTTTCAGGTGCAAAAGTAAGAGATGTTCTTGTCTGCACTACTTTTGGTTCTACTTCAGACAGTTTTCTCTGTGGGTTTTCCCCATCTTCATTTGAACTCTGTGTGCTACGTGATACCAAGTTCATATCTGAGACAGCTGGTGATAATTCCAGTCTGAGCTTATTTGAGAAATCCTGATGAAACACAATTCCAAATTCCATTCTAAAATTGTTATGATTGTCCACCAAGCTACTTTCCGCAACTGGTTGAACGTGGTCAACTTGAGGCAATCGCCTCTTCTTATTATATGCTGATAAATCCATGGACTCAATTTTTCGTGAAAGATGTTCAACAAAACTAGGATTCTGAAGAGCCTTCTCAAAGAAGTTCAGCAATTGTTTCTGCCTTTTCTCCGTACCGTCTAACCGTTGCAAAAAATCTTCCAGTTGAAGCTTTGTTGTTGACTGATGTTGTCTGAAGTTATGAATATTGGATTCAAGAGAAGTTTTCTCACGGGAAAGTTTCTCGATTTCTTCCTCAAATGCTGCTCTTTCTGGGTCTACAAGAGTACCAGGAGGATGACTATGACTGTGGATAGGTTTCCTACGATGTATATTCTTAAGAAGATGCTTCTGATCTTTCACAAACTCATCATTAGCAAATTCCCATCGCTCTGGATGTATTTTTCTAAATCCCTGATAACAGAACAGTGTCAATAAACCAAACCAAATCAAACGTAACCAAATAATGGTTTATTAAAAACATCACTGGATACAGCCCCAAAGAAACCCTTGAATAAAAAAATCAAGCACAGTAACACAAAAGTAATATTAGCGTCACACAAACTGAGATCTACGAAATACGAAGCAATTCTAGCAAAAGAAAGCATCACAACTTTATACAGTTTGATTGCATTCAAAGTTGAAATTCATTACTGTCCATAATAGTACAGACCTACAGATATCTTGAGTCTCTTAAAATGCAACCTGAATGGGCTTCTATAGCTCACACAGAATGAACCATTGAACCTTCTAAAAGGGGCCCAACACATCGACAGAAAATTAAAGCCAAAGTGTCCCTTCATGACTCTATCAATAAAGAAACTAATGCACTCAACTAAAAGCACAACAATAGCAGCTATCAAACAAGTAAACAGTACCTCCGTGGTAGCATGAGCCTTGATGACAATCTTGATTTATGCATGGATTGGGGAGCTCAAATAAGGTACATGAGGGAAGTATTAGATGTTTTAAAATAAACAGAGCTAGTTGCAAATAAAACTAAGTAAAATTACTCATGTGGTCCCTGTACTTGAATAAACTTTACCTTTTAGTCCTTACACTAAAAAGCATCCTACAACTAATTTTATTTCTTTTAGTCCTTCTGAATTTAGACGGTTAGGACCAAAAATGATTTAGGAACTAAAAACAATTAAAATGGTATTTACAGGGACTAAAATGGATTGCTTTTAAATATAGGCATCAAAGGGTACAGTTTGTACAGCTCTAAGGACTTAATAAGTAACAACCTAAAAATAAATGTCAATTTGGAGAAAATTAGTTGAGTATATTGCATTATCTCAAGGAAAATGGTGGCTAGTTGACTACATACTCCAAATGATCAAGAGTGTGTTAGACATTAGAATCTCCTATTTCAAGAAACCAAAAGTACCCTGTACTTGAATTTATCCAAGGTACTTGAGTTTAACAGGATATCACCTAAATTTGTAAAAGGGTAATGGAAAGATGGTCAAATCTTTAACTGATTTGACCAAGAAGCAGTTTTAATGGGGAGAAGATGACCAAAGTACACTGGTGCAATTGAAAGATGTGAAAACCACAGTCCCTGTATTATGGTGACAAGATAGGGAAGGGTCATTGTACATAGCCTTACCCTAGTATAAGCAGAGACTATTTTCAAAATTGAATCCATGACTTGGTCACCAATGAGCAACTTTGATGTTGCATCACGGCTAACTCTCTGCGAGAATACAGAGATTATTGATTACAAAGTAACCACATCTGACAAAGCTATTATTATTTCCTTTGCCAGTAAATTATATTTTCACTTTCAAATTCAGTTAAATTTTAATATCATGGTTATCGAACTCGCGGGTTGATTCGTACACCCGTACAAGTCAGCGAGTCAAGTTATTGTTTACGGGTTAACTCGCATATAAACTCGTTTTTTGTTTGACTCGGAGTGAACTCGGAATAAACTCGCTGACTCGGAATAGACTCGCGAGTTTGAGAGCGAGTCACCGAGTTCGTAGGGAGGGACGAAACGACAAACAAAAATGTCGTTACCATTTCGATTTTAAACCCAAACAAAAGCCCTAACCACCCAAATCGAAAACCTAAACGAAATTAAAGATTGAAACCCAAATCAAAAACCCTAATCGAAGAAGAAGAGAAAATCGAAGATGAAAACCTAGATCTGACCTCCGTCGCCCCCGCAGCTCTGGTGTCGCGCGTTGCAGTTCTGGTCGCGTCGCATCGCGTCATCGCCCTGCAGCTCAGCCCTCGCAGCTCCGCGTCACCGCGTCGTGTCGCGTTTTCGCCCCCGTAGCTCAGTGGCGTCGCACCTCCAATCGCCTCGCGTCGCAGCTCCGGTCATCTCGCGTAGCAGCTCCGGTCGCCTTGCGTAACAGCTCCGGTCGCCTTGCCTCGCGTCGCAGGTAGGATTGTCATGCATTGGTTGGTGCGTAAGTGAGTGTGAGGATGTGCGTTGCATTTCTCTAAAATGCAATGCATTTGTCTCGAAATTTTTTTTTTTATTCATTAGCAAAAATCTAGTCGGTAAATTTTTTTATATTTTTTATTTATTTATTTATTCATTGAATAGGTAGTATTTATATAATTTATTCTCTGTTTTATATATTGAATTTATTTTTTGTTGCATATTTTATCTTTTATTTTAGTTGTCTTTTATAGTTGTTCTAAAAAAATAAATTATTTTATTTTTAGTTAATTGAGACTCGATTTGCAATGTCCGGAAGTGGGACTGCTTCAAATTCTTGTGATTCCAATGTTAATGTATCTTCACTACCTAGACCTCCTAGACCTAGAAGTAAAAATGTTTTAGGAAACCTGGACCGACATTGGATGGAAACACTGAACGGATGTTTCGGGTAATGGAAAAAAAGTTAAATGTAATTATTGCTCAAAAATAATCAATGGAGGAGTTTTCAGATTCAAACATCATCTTGCTGGTACTAGATATGATTCTGAACCATGTGCCTCAGTTCCAGAAGAAGTGAAAGTTGTAATGATGAAAGTTGTAGCAGAGGCTAAAGATGTTTCAGAAAAGAAAAGGAGACGAAATATAATTGATGAGTATGATGATGAGCACATTCAAGAGGTGGATACCACTCAAAGTAGTAGTAGTATGATGTTCAAAAATAAAGGAAAGGACAAATTCAGTCAAGGTGTTCAATCTACTTTAAATCAACTGTATAAGAAAGGGGATAAAGAAAAAGTTGATGCTCAAGTGGCGGAATTTTTTTACACAAGTGTCATTCCATTCAATGTTATTAGAAATCCTGCTTTTGCAAAAATGTGTGAGATGATTGGAAGATATAGAGTTGGTTACAAACCCCCATCATATCATGATATTAGAGAAAAACTTTTGAAACAAGTAGTGCAAAAACTCGATGTAATCCTTGAAGAATATAAGGAGGAGTGGAAAAGAACGAGGTTGCACAATCATGTCCGATGGGTGGACTGACAAAAAAGACGTTCTATTTGTAACTTTCTAGTCAATAGTCCTAAAGGAATTGTGTTTCTTTACTCATTGGATACATCAAATATCTCAAAAACTGCAGATAAAGTGTTTAAGATGTTGGATGATGTAGTGGAATTTGTTGGAGAGGAGAATATGGTTCAAGTGGTTATCAATAATGTTGCAAATTTCAAGGTAGCTGGAGAGAGTTATTGATGCAAAAACGAGAGCATTTGTATTGGACCCCATGTGCTGCCCATTGCATTGATTTGATTTTTGAAGATTTTGAAAAACATTTGAAGGTCCATCAAACTACTATTAAGAAGGGAAGAAGAATCACTACCTACATTTATGGTAAAGCAATGCTAATTAGCATGTTAAAGAAGTTTACCAAAGGTAGAGACTTGATAAGGCCAGGTATGACTAGATTTGCCACATCTTATCTAACTCTTGCATGTCTTCATGAATTGAAAGCATCATTGATGAGCTTCTTTAGCTCTGATGAGTGGAAATCAAGCAAATTTGGAACTTCAATGGAAGGGAGAAAAATTGAGCATGTGGTATTAGATAGTCGGTTCGGAAGAATGTAACCACTTGTCTCAAAGTTGCTGCCCCTTTGATGGTGGTCCTTCGATTAGTGGATTCAGATATAAAACCCGCAATGGGTTTCATTTATGAAGAAATGGATTCTGCCAAAGAGAAGATCAAATTTAACTTTAATAATATTAAGAAAAGGTAAAATTTATAAATTTTCTCTTTTTCAGATTTTCATTCTTTATTTTGTGTAATTATTTCTAACATTGCATGATTGCATCATTGTAGTTATGAACCCGTTTGGAACATAATTGATGAGAGGTGGAATAATCGACTTCATAGACCTTTGCATGCGGCTGCATATTACCTTAACCCTCACATGCACTATGAACCTAATTTTAGAAATGATGATGTGGAGGTAAAAGAAGGGTTGTATGAATGCATGAAAAGATTGGTCAAGGATGTTGCACAAAGGAAAAAAATTAATTTACAACTTCTAGAGTTTCATTTTGCAAAAGGACTTTTCTCAATGGAAAATGCAAAAGATTGTAGGAAAGTTATGCTTCCTGGAGAATGGTGGGAAATGTTTGGAGATGGAACTCCGGAGTTGAAGCGATTTGCTATTCGAGTTTTGAACTTAACTTGTAGTTCTTCCGGGTGTGAGCGTAATTGGAGCTCATTTGAAATGGTAAGTCAAATTTGTTAAGTTATTATTTGTTTTTAATTTTTTGTATTTAAACATTCATATTTATTTATAGGTTCACACAAAAATAAGAAACCGTTTGCACCAGAAAAAGATGAATGACTTGGTTTATGTCATGTACAACTTGAAGCTCAAAAATAAACAAAATAGGAAAACAGTTGCTCTCCCATTTGATGATATTGAGTATGATGATGAATGGATGACAGAAGATGGTGATAATGTTGGGATTGAGCCAGTTCAAGGTGAAGGTGATGAGGAAAATGTTGACATAGCTGAAATAAGTTCAGTTGATCCTACTTTAGAGCCAATTGATCTTGATAATATAGTGTTTGATGCCAATGTTGATGATGCACTCTTATCATCCGAGGAAGAGGTTGATGGTGATGGAGAAGATGATGATGATGAAGATGAAAAAGATGATGATGTTGGAGATGATATAATTAGAGGATTGAAGCTAGAAAGTTGAAGTTATTTATGTTTTGGTGATTTGTATTAACTTATGTATTTGGTGTAATTTGAACTTATATAACAATCATGTGTGTTGAACCAAGTTATTTTAGAATTATTGAACTATTGTTTTTTATTTTCATTAATTTTGATGATGAAATTCTGAATTTGTATTATTATATAGAATTTTTCATATGAAGTAGACTCTTACGAGTCTATGAGTCGGGTTTATGAGTCGAGTCTACGAAGCTCTCACGAGTCAACGTAGACTCTCGATTCTGATAACCTTGTTTAATATCATCAAACAAAAGCACATTAGAACACTTTTTGCAACCAAGGGTTTAAGGAAATTGATCAAATAAAGTGTCAGGTAATATGCTCTTTGCACTGAAAGAAAAAATAAAATACAAACCTTGAGTGCAAAACTTCAAGTGCATAAACATTCAACCGTTTGATAGCATAGCCCTAAATTTAGCGATGGGAAGCTGAGTATTTTATGTATTATTAAGCATCTGTTTTTTGTTGAAGACCTACTAATAGACATACATCAATTGATATGCACCACTGTCAGCCATCTTTTTCTGGATACAGAACATATATGATGGAGGAAAAATGTTTAAAGGCAGCATAACTTATCCTCGTCATGAAAAGAACCAAACATGTTATAGCATGATAACTTTTCAAGTTTGGTCATTTGATGATAAATAATTCAACTGAAATAGACCATATTTTTATCACAATTCGCAGTCAACTTCCCAATGGTCTCCAAAACAGGTAACAAAAGTATCACTCTGAAAAGGCAATATACGAAAACTGTCAAACCAAGCATGCTAGTGAACCTTGAAACTTGGGGGTATTAAATTCGTTTTTGGAGAACCAACAGAAAAACATATATATGTTTTGAAACAGCTTTAAATTTTTTATCATATAATAGGCATTGAACTGATATGTAACTCCATCAGCCATCCTTTTTCTATATGAAGAACATTTATGAAGGAGGAAGAAAGTTTAGAGGTAGTGAACATAGTGAACATACACTCGTCATGAAAACAACCAAACATGCTCAAGAATGAATTTTTCAAGTTTGGTTAGTTGATGATAAGTAATTAAACCAAAATAGATCATATATTTTTACCACAATTCACACAAACTTCGTGCCCCTAAATTTTCAATACTTTCCAGAACACATAACATTAAAAAACTATCACTCTGCAAAAGACAATATAGGAAAACTGCCAAATAAATCATGCAAGTGAAACTTGAAACTTGGGTGGTATTAAATTCATTTTTGGAAAACCAACAGAAAAGCATATATATGATATTTGAAACCGTTTTATACTTTATATTATTATAGTCATTGAACTAATATGCTCCTCCGTTAGCCATCATTTTCCGGATAAGGAGCATTTATGATGGAGGAAGAAAGTTCAAACAATGCGTATGTATCCTCTTCATGAAAACAACCAACCCTCCAGCATGTATTTTTCAAATTTGTTATTTGACGATAAGAAATTCAACTGAAATAGAGCATATTTTAATTACAATTCACACAAAACTCGTGCTCCTCAAACTCCCAGTGATGTCCAAAAGACATAACATTAAAACATCACTCTGCGAAAAGTGAAGGCATGAAAACTGCCAAACCAATCTGCTAGTGACACTTGAAACATGGGTGAAAATAAATTCATTTTTGGAAAACCATGGGAAACATATACATATATATATTGAAACTATATTATACTTTTTGTTATAATAGTCATGGAATAGTATTATAATCATATGGAGAGTCTTAATAAAAAAGAGAAGACTATCATAATGAGATCTACATTGACATTGGTCAAAGATACCAACCACTATTTATTCTGATAAGATAGTTCAAGTACTAGTTTACAGAAACCTCATTAGCAGCCAAATAAGATTACTTACATTGTAAGACTCGCAAAACACTAAGAAACCTTCATATTCTAATAACTAACAATTATCATTCGTATTTAACATTTATTTCTTGTCAATAATAGAATACCGCAATCCAGGATTAAACTTTTGATTAAATTTGGTGACTTGGTAACTAACAATTGTGTGATCTATCAGGAAGTTGCAGAAGACTGATCAACCTTCTTTGATGCAGGTTGAGTCCAATACCAGTACCAGATTCTTATTACCTTCTGCTGAGTGCAAGTTTTCTGGTAGTTTATTTGAGCATGGGATACAGCAAGCTATAGCAGAAGATTTAGTTTTATCATTTTCCTCAATAGATTCTGTTTATACCCCAATTCACACCATAAAAGGAAAGCTATCCTACACCTTTCCCTGTCTTTCAAGCTTAACAGTCTCTTTAACTTTAATAACTTGTAACTAATTCTAATCCTCCTATAACATCCTTCTACTTCGTTTATATGGCAAGTACTAAACCCATTTTATATTTTGAAGCTCTCTATCTCACTATACATTTTCTCAATCGCATCATAATCCAAATTGAAGCTTTCTCTATCTCACTATACATTTTCTCAATCACACAAGTAACATTTCAATTCAGCTCGGTGCTAATATCCAACAACGACGACTAAAAAAGTTAGTCAAATCCGGCTATAAGTTTAAGCAAGGACACAATCAAACTGCGCAAACATTAAATGCATGAACCAATTAAACTAGAAGCAGCAATAAAAACGAATTATAAACAAAGCAAGCGCAGGATCAATCTGAAGCAAAACAAAGGCGAAGGCACAAATCGAAGAAACTCACGTAGGTATTGAGCTGGCGGATGAAGCTGGAGAAGTTGTTGTGCTTGAAATAGGTCGGGAGAAGAAGGCGAGCGAACTCCGGCGGGTTCCACACGACGAAGCTGGTGTTAGAAGAGTTCCACGAAACGATGTCGTTGGTGGAGGAATCGTCCACCATGTCGTACGTCTTCAGAAGAAACGGCGCTGGTCCTCCAGCTCCGGCGGCGGCGGCGGAAGCGGCGGCGGCGGCAGCGGCGGATGATGGCGCACCGTCCATCTCGGAATGGGATGGATCTTTCTAGAACTTATGCGCGAGAGAGATAATGAATAAAAAGTAAGGGAAAAAGGAGGAAGACCTGGAATTTCCAACTACGCTCTAGGGAGAGGTTTGTTTGACTTCAACGCCGTCTCTACCATAGGCTGTTGTAGGTTGTTGGGCTTGTTACCCACCTTAGAAAAATGAAAAATCTATTTTTTTGTTTTGTTTTTTGTTTGTCATCTCTCCCATGGATCACATAATAAATTCATCACCAGTAAAAAGTTTAAGAGAAAGCAAGAAAGACTTTTGTAGGAAATATCTTTATTACAAGTTAAAATATACGACAAATTAAAAAAATATGAGGATAGTCTATTGAATAAGATATCAAACTCATAAAATTCTACAACCCTTAATAAATTTAAGTAATTGAAAGTTATATTCAAAAAATTTACCCATGAAATAATGTTATAATAATATTATTTTAATATTATTTCTGAAAAACTAATGTTCATATTTATATATATAAATATATACTTTTATACATAGATATTTATATTATATGTATAAATTAATAATTTTATTGTAAAGTAAATATGAGATAAATAAAGAAGAAGAAAGTAATATTTATGATGTTAATTTATAAAAAATATATATATATATATATATATATAAATATCATATAACATTTGTTTAATATTATTTTATATTAATATTTTTAATTATTTAAATTTATTTAATATTTTTATATTAATATTTGTATATTTATATTAAGTTGTTTATATAAATATTAGAACAATAAATAAAACATAATTATAATTTTATTTATTAAAATATTATGAACACATTTAAGTCCATCCCATCAAGGAATGTTATGATACATTATATAAATAAAGTTTGGAATGACTTTGATTTTCTATTATATTTATTTTTATTTATATATTACTTGATTTTGAATGAATTTTTAAAATTTTTTTCATTTGTTAATTTGATCTCAATATTGACTCATATAAGATAATAAATAATTTTCC